>ML356314.1:0-98665 GCA_005239505.1 Nicotiana paniculata
GAGGCTTGCTGGGACGCCACGGGGCGCGTCCAAGGGGTCATGGGAAAGCCGCCCATGACATTTAGCATGTTATAGCCACCATGTTTAGTTTAATTTCACAAGTCTACTTGTCTTATCTCTTATTTGCAACTTGTACTACATGCTTAGTTGAATTACTTGATTTCGTAATTCCGTGTTTATTATTTAACTGTGGTATTCTTTACTTGAAAAATCTTCCTGTTGAGTTGCAAAAGCCGTGTTTTTTATTGAGGCAAAGTGTAAGTTGTGAAATATCATTTTACTGAGTGGTTATGTTTTTGGCATTCGTGTTATTGTTGAGAGGATTATTTCGTTGTTTGCACAAGGTTTCTGCCGTGCTGTTGTTATTATTTGCACGAGGTTTCTGCCGTGCTGTTGTTACTATTTTCACGAGGTCTCTGCCGTGCCATCATTACTATTGATACACATGTGGTGGTAAAAGGTCTGGGTGATGAATCACATGCGGTGAGATAAGGTGGGCTTGATACGCGTGGCTAGTATGGGAAATACTAGAAGCCATGCGGTGTGATAAGGTGGGCTAAAACGCAGGGTGCTATTTCGGGAAAATAATTTTCAAAACTAAATGTAAAGGCTCCGGCGGTGATATAAGAAAAGACTATGCGGTCCTTTTATGATTTGGGACTACAAGGCGGTACCTTGGTAGGGCCCTCTATTGATCTTTATCTATTTGCTGTATTTTTTTGGTTGTTGTTTCCTTAACGTGTAAAGTTCTTGTTTTCCTTTCATGTTGTATTAGCTGGCTTAATTCTGTTTTGTTAACTTTCGGTAAATTCTTTATTGTTTATCATTATATTATTATATCTTCTGTCTTATTTCTTCCTATCTCCAATACGGCCTTGACCTGGCGTCGTCACTTCTCTACCGAGGTTAGACTTGACACTTATTGGGTATCGTTGTGGTGTACTCATACTACGCTTCTGCACATTTTTTGTGCAGATCGGGTACATCTTATCAGTCCCAGCATTAGCGCGCTGAGCATGCTATTGGACACTTCAAGGTACACTTTCCCGTGTCCGCAGGCCTCAGAGTCCTTTTTTATCATGTTCTTCCTTATTTATTTATACTTATATAGACAGTGATGTATAGGATTGTCCAACACTGTATCTAGATCTTGTGACTTAGATTTCACCAGGTTTTGGGGAGTTGTACGCATTGTGTTTATAGATTCTATTTTTGAAATTATTAGTGCTTTGAGATATTAAGTTTTAATTAATGTTTCCGCATATTGCTAAGCTTACCTAGTCTTAGAGACTAGGCGCCATCACGACATTCTACGAAGGGAGTTTGGGGTCGTGACAAGTTGGTATCAGAGCTTTAGGTTTATTGGTGTTATGAGTCACAAGAAGGTTTAATAGAGTCTCGCGGATCGATACTGTTACACCCCATATTTCGTACGTGAAAGTACTCCATAAATAAATTAATGAAAGTTTGGGAATGGGATTATTTTGAGATTATAAGCATTATGCCATTTCAAATAAGTGATGATTAAATTCGTAAAGGTGAGAAAGGAAGCAAGTCAAAGAAAATGAATTTTTGTCCAAGTTTGAGATGTGGGATAAAATATGGCCGAGCTAAAATACTCGGTATTTATGGACTAGTGCCATACAAGGTACCACATGACCACGATGGTATGATGTATAAGGTGTGTTAACATGAGTAGTATTTTAAAAAATTTAAGATAATTCTTAATTATGTGGGTAATTGGTTAATGAGAGATTAACAAGTTTATTAAGATAATTGATGGTTAATTATTGGACAACATCCATAACGTGGTAGCCAAGGACTTAAATGAATATGACTTTTAGAGTCATTTGATAAGTGTCACATTTTGAGTATTAGTCATCCTAAAGTGGGGCCCGCATAAGCCAATAATTTAAAGAAGGTTTCTTTAACTTATTAATGTTGGTTGTTAAGTGTTTTAGTAAGGGATGAATCACTTATATACTGTTTTCTTGCACTTCAATTTTCTAGAGGCCCCAATTCAATATTCTAGCCTTACAGAGCCTGTAATTTGCTCAAGAAAAACACCTTCAAATAATTCATGGATTGCTTCATTAATCCCTTTAATCTTTTCCGTCTCTAGTGGTTCTCTTGCTCTCCACGTGATGCTTTACTTTTTTACCCAAATAGTGTGAAAATTGGTGGCAAAGATAGCACAGATTATGCGGTAAAATGATATCATATGGATTTTTCCTTGCTCCAATCCGTCGTTACGTATTTTGTCGCGATTGTCGTGTGTTAGAGGGATTGTTCGGAGAACCGGCTCAGGTATGTTAAGACTACCCCTTCTTTCTTTTTGGCATGGTCCACGTAATGATACGTAAATGTAATGCTATTCCATAAGTGGTTCTACTCTTAGCAGTTAAGGATGCCTATATTATTCATTCCGTAGAAACGAACAAACGCACAGTTTTCATAACTTACTCTATTCATAGAAATACTAGGGGTGTCTATATTCTTGATTCCCCATGTGAATTATTATTATCTTCCGTTCATGGGTCCCAGAAAAATACGTATTTGATAATGTTTATCCGAAAGTCATATTGATTTTTATGGTGTTTCGAAAATTTTTATTAAGGAATTTCTTATGCATTTCATGAATTTTATACATGTACATTGGCCCATGACCAGATGGCGTTATATACGCGTATATATGTATTATATATGTATATGAGATATGGAAAAAGGTTACGGCATTATATACGCATCACCACCTGATCAACTGGTATACGTTGATGATTTGCCCACGGTGGCTGGAATGATACGATGGGATGCCCTCAAAGGCTTGATGATGTTATGAACGCATATACCCATGCATGGTACGTAATTTATACGCATATTCATGAAATTATAAATATTAAAGGATTCATAGAGCTATTCAGACTTACATGTCGAGTCTTTTACTCCATGTTTCTCTCATATCTATTATTTTGTTGATTTTCATTCCTTACATACTCGGTACATTGTTTGTACTGACGTCCCTTTTTCTTGAGGACGCTGCATTTCATGCCCGCAGGTCTCGATAGACAGGTCGAGAGTCCTCCAAGTAGGCGATCAACTTAGCGGAAGATGTTGGTTCTTTCATTTGCTCCGGAGTTGCTTGTTTGGTCGGTATGATTTAGATGTGTATTATATGGCATGGCTCTGTCCCGACCTTTATGAAAATTATGTATCCTTAGAGGCTTGTAGACAGATGTCATGTACGTAAAAGATTGTACGGCCTTGTCGGCCTATGTTTTGAGTTTATAAATGGTCATGTTGGCCTATTAGGCTCGTATGTCACGTTGGTACTCGGTTGAGCAAGGTACCGGGTTTCCATCGCGGCCCATCTCTTTGGGCCGTGACAAAAGTGGTATCAGAGCAGTTCTGTCCTAGGAAGTCCACAAGCAGTGTCTAGTAGAGTCTTGTTTATGGGTGTTTAGTGCACCACACTTATAAGCAGGAGGCTACAGGGCATTTAGGACTATCACTCTTTATTCTTACTCTAGATCGTGTGGTAGAGCTCAGTAGTAAGAACTCAATTTCCTAAACTCTATCTTATTCACAATACAACGATGCCTACATTCAGAAAGATGGTTGGTGAAAGATATAGCTGTGGAAGATTTGAGTAAGAGGAACTCAATTTTTGCATCATGCTTATGATGGATAAATATGAGGCATTCAGCATATTATGTGTATACTAAGATGTGTAAGATCCTTGGTAAGGATCCCTAAGGAAAGAATACTTATCCACTCTTACGGTATAAAGGATATAGAATCATAAGAAAGACACAAGTTTCAGCAAGTAAAAGAAGCAAGGTGAAGAAGGGTACGAGGTACCTAGTTAATAAAGATTATCATTATTTACCATTCAGGAAGGGAGATATAAGCATTTTGAGTTACCTTCAACAGTGACAGATGTAAGTACAATCAGCCACACTGATCTCAGTTATGCTCTATGGAAGCTAACAAATATAGTTTAAGAGAAGGACGGGTTATCAGGATCCGACTAGGGTTAGAGTAACCCAAAATAAGGGATGGATTGGTAGAGTTAGTTGACATTTCCGAAGGATAGTGTAAATGTGTTAATAGATCTCCTTATGAAACACCCAGATGGTGCACCCTAACATAGTACAACTAGATATAAGTACTACAAAGATAGGCACCAGAAGCCTGGAAAAGATAAATATTATCTTAGTATGACTCCCGTCCCTAGTAGAGAGATAATGCTAGGCAACTCGAAGAGCCAGTGGATAGAGCAAAGGGGAGCTAAAAGCAAAAGAATATCTTGTTGAAGTTTTCAGAATAAAGTGATAGACATAAATGTTAGCAGGATATGAGAAGAGAGCTAATGAAGCATTAAGAGTAAGATGTGATACATGGATGACAACGGTAGGTCAAAAAGATGAAAGTATTACAGAGTCTATGGACAAGTGAAGGAAAAGACAAGGGATGACAGGCCTTGAGAAAATAAAAGAGTATAGGCCATGAAGTCTCGAGAAATAAGTTCGCAACTCCAACGCAACTACCGGAAGGAAAAGTTAGCCCCCAGAATAATAGAAATCAGTATGGGCTGGTGAACAAGATAATTCTAAATATGAATTAGGTACTGAGTGATTGGATAATACTTGACATCATGAGAGTTCTAGATTTCGTTCCGGCGATAATAGAATGGATGACAAAAGAATATTCATGAGAAATTCAGAGAATGTTCATTCAGGAAGACGCTTCCCTAAATTAAGCAATGTGAGCAATGTTAAGCTTAATGGACTGTATGTGTGCCAGTTATACTAGCTGTCTCCCTCGTGAGTAAGTAATTTTTTTATCCTTGATACATAAGGATTTCCGCAATGCGATTAAGGGTCATCGATGATATGCAAGGACGCCAAAGATGAAGAGGTAAAACATCTGTAGGTAGGTCATCATAGCTCTAACTCTTAGTACTCCCCTAAAGGGGGTAATATGGAATGATGTGGCATTAAGTCAGAATTAAGTGGTTCTAGTAACTATGGAATGGTAAAGGAAGATTGCGATAAAAATGAGAAAGGGATAAGATTGCACTTATCCAAATCCTGCGGATATGCTGCAATTCCAGAACATTATGTAAGCACGATCTCAAGGAAAGGAAGTAAGGTTTCCAGCCCGGGATGTTTTTCATAAATAAGGAGCCAGTGCAAGAGGAAATTTAAGACAAAGGGAATAACCCGAGAAAGATTACTCGGAATATTGTTATGAGAATAGGCCAACAAGTAGTTAGTAGTTGATTCAGGAAGAGACCAATTATGGCTAGATAAGAGTATAAAAGATAAATCAACAGATCAATGCAAGATAAACGTAGGGAGCCCCAACATGGGGAATTCAGTCTCGCAGTTATGACATTCTAATACTTGAGATATATTCATATAAGAGTTGGGGAAGTTAAAAAGGTACCGTATGAGTATTACAGAAATAAAAGAGATTGCCACTGGGAAGATAGTCGAAATATCAGTTCATAAGCAACCCTACAAGTACAAGGGCATGGAGGTAAGTAACTACGGATAATTATAGGCGAGAAATGACATAAAAAAAATTCCGTCTAGTGTACGACGTAATTAATTCGCAGCTTTATGAGAGTCAGAGGATCCTCCCTTAAGTACTACAGTGAAAGACTAGTTGAGGAAATAAGGAAGAAGGCTTCAACCAAAGCATAGTGACCTAAAGAGGAATGGGTTGTGTAACAACAGGCTAACTACAAAATTGTATTCTATCTAAAAGAAAGTTTCACCTACCATGGCTAACGAGCGGGGAGTAAAAACCAAAAGTAATATTCGAGACCGTATGACTTGCACAAAAACTTCGGCATGCGTGAGAACTCAGATAAGCTAAGTATGCACGCAAAAAGGGACGGGAAAGGAATTGTTTACATTTGAAGAAAGTTGAAATGGAAGGAAAGGAATTGTTCGATTAATGATCAGCCATAGAAGTCTCCGGTATAAGCTAAAAGAAGGAATTGTGTCCAGGTCATAGACAAAGGATTGAATCATTAGAAGATTATATCATGGTTTTACATAGCGTCCATAAAAGTCTAAAGTAATCACTAAATTCCATGAGACATATATCAGAAGATAGATTGAGCCTACATAAAGGCTAGTCAGAAGAAAGAGGAAACTAAAGAGTTACATCAACTAAGTAAATTAGGAGTCTGCTTATTCGACCCAAAAAGTTACAAACATCATGATTGAGAACATTGTAGAATCACTCTTAATGTCAGAGGTACAAGAGAAATAGTACAATAGCCATATTCTATAACAGCTCTACGATAGAGCCATTTCGAAGAGTACCAGTATGGAGCTACCACCAGATTGTGTATGCACCAGAGGTGCAAGTATTATAAGAGAGCTTCAAGTTGTGGATGTCATTATACCTATGTGGAAGGGAGGTCATGAAAGAGATAAAAGATATGATGTGAGACTTTAAGATAATTAAGGTAAAGGTGGGCAACGTACGATATATTCAAATACAGAAGGTTGTGAATAGTCCTTACTTCGGATCGAAGACTAGAAGTGCGGGAATTCAATATCTAGGAATAATAGCGGCATCGTCAGTAGCATATACTCCAGCTTATGGTCTAGGTATCGAGAAGCCTGATTAAGAGAGTAAAGAAGAGTTAGAGACGATGTGATATCTCGCTTGATATTCTAGAAGGACATACGGAAATATATGATGCAACCAAGTTGAAAGGTTTCAAGTAATATAAATAAATATGTGTAGGTCGCAAGATATTGTATGTTGAAGCGACAAGGTTCTAGAAGACATGAGTAAGGATAAGAAAGGGCGAGTGAAAAGGTAAGGAAAATGGATAAGTCCTAAGGATTAAGCCTATGAAAAAAAGAAGAGCAGACAATTTCTCTAAGTTATACAAAGCTCACTATAGCCTGAATGAACTCAAAGGAGTCTAAGACTAATAACATTTTGAAGAGATGGAATGCTGCCCTGATAGTAGAATGAGGGTGTGATTGTGATAGATAAAGGACGACGTTTGGGCCTTTGATTGGGTAATGGTCTCACGAAGAAAAGAAAAGGAATTTCATGAATTGGACAAGATTAAAATTTCCATGTAAGGCGAGTGACATTGGGGTGCTATGAAATACGGTTATAAAAGTATAGTATCGTATCACCCAGGTAGATCGGAAAAATCACTTCAAATGTTACACGATGCAACATGAGCCCTAGTGATTACGTAAGAGGTTCCAAGTTATCAGTGATATATGTAGATAAATATTGAGGTGAATCAACAATAGATGGACACAAGTCACAACGTATGAGATGAGATTAGGCCGTCATTCTTAAGATGAATAATAATGTGGAAGCATTAGAGGACATAGATTTATACATATTGGATAAGCAATGAGAGTAACCTGAAATTTGGTAGCAGACCTCAGTAATGAGAAATAGAGGTAAGAGTTATGGTATAGTATGGTCAACTTAGATGCAGTAAAGTCATACGATGTGGTGTGAGAAACAGGCCTAAAGGGGGGAATGCCTTAGCCTTTGGATTTATTCACAAAACAGTTGCCTAGATGGCAAGGAAAGAATAAAGTATTCAGAAGACATAGGCTATGAAAATGATAAGTGCACCAGTCAACATTCGAGAACGAATGTTCCAAATGGGGAAATTATGTTACACCCCATAATTCGTACGTGAATGTACGCCATAAATAAATTAATGGAAGTTCGGGAAGTGGGATTATTTTGAGATTATAAGCATTATGCCATTTCAAACAAGTGATGTTTAAATTCATAAATGTGGGAGGGGAAGCAAGTCAAAGAAAATAAATTTTTGTCCAAGTTTGAGATGTGGATAAAATATGGTCCGAGCTAAAATACTCGGTATTTATGGACTAGTGCGATACAAGGTACCACATGACCATGATGGTATGATGTATAAGGTGTGTTAACATGGATAGTATTTTAAGAAATTTGAGATAATTCTTAATTATGTGGATAATTGGTTAATGAGAGATTAACAAGTTGATTAAGATAATTGATGGTTAATTATTGGACAAAATCCATAACGTGGTAGCCAGGACTTAAATGAACCTGACTCTTAGATTCATTTGATAAGTGTCACATTTTGAGGATTAGTCATCCTAAAGTGGGGCCCACATAAGCCAATAATTTAAAGAAGGTTTCTTTAACTTATTAAGGTTGGTTGTTAAGTGTTTTAGTAAGGGATGAATCACTTATATACTATTTTCTTGCACTTCAATTTTCCAGAGGCCCCAATTCGATCTTCTAGCCTTATAGAGCCTGTAATTTGCTCAAGAAAAACACCTTCAAATAATTCATGGATTGCTTCATTAATCCCTTTAGTCTTTGCCGTCTCTAGTGGTTCTCTTGCTCTCCACGTGATGCTCCACTTTTTTACCCAAATAGTGTGAAAATTGGTGGCAAAGATAGCACAAATTATGCGGTAAAATGATATCATATGGATTTTTCCTTACTCCGATCTGCCGTTACGTGTTTTGTCGCGATTGTCGTGTGTTAGAGGGATTGTTCGGAGAAATGACTCAGGTATGTTAAGGCTACCCCTTCTTTCTTTTTGGCATGATCCACGTAACGATACGTAAATGTAATTCTATTCCATAAGTGGTTGTACTATTAGCAGTTAAGGATGCCTATGTTATTCATTTCGTAGAAACGAACAAACGCACGATTTCCATAAATTACTCTATTCATAGAAATACTAGGGGTGTCTATATTCTTGATTGCCCATGTGTATTATTATTATCTTCTGTTCATGGGTCCAGAAAAATACATATTTGATAATGTTTATCCGAAAGGCATATTAATTTTTATGGTGTCCTGAGAAACTTTTATTAGGGCATCTTATGCATTTCATGCATTTTATACATGTACATTGACCCATGACCAGATGACGTTATATACGCGAATATATGTATTATATATGTATATGGGATATGGGAAAATGTTACGGCGTTATATACACATCACCACCTGATCAGCTAGTATACGTTGATGATTTGCCCACAGTGGACGAAATGATACGATGGGATGCCCTCAGAGGCTTGATGATGACGCATATACACATGCATAGTACGGAATTTATACGCATATGCATGAAATTATAAATATTAAAGGATTCATAGAGCTATTCAGACTTACATGTCGAGTCTATTACTCCATGTTTCTATCATGTCTATTGTTTACTGATTTTCATTCCTTACATACTCGGTACATTATTTGTACTGACGTCCCTTTTGCATGAGGACGCTGTGTTTCATGCCCGCAGTTCTCGATATACAGGTCGAGAGTTCTCCAAGTAGGCGATCAGCTCAACGAAAGATGTTGGTGCTTCTATTTGCTCCGGAGTTGCTTGTTTGGTCAGTATGATTTAGATGTGTATTATTTGGTATGGCGCGGCTCTGTCCTGACCTTTATGACAATTATGTATTCTTAGAGGCTTGTAGACAGATTTTATGTACTTAAAAGATTGTACGACCTTGTCGGCCTATGTTTTGAGTTTATAAATGGTCATGTTGGCCTATTAGGCTCGTATATCACGTGTATATGATGATGTAATAAGAAAGATACGTTACGTTGGTACTCGGTTGAGCAGGGTACCGGGTTTCCATCGCGGCCCATCGGTTTGGGTTGTGACAGATACGTAGACGTCTATACTTATCTTTAGGAGGCAAGATGGATTGCTTGAGAAGCTAGAGATTCCAGAGTGGAAATGGGAGCGGATTATTATGGATTTTGTTGTTGGGCTCCCACAGACTCAGAGGAAGTTCGATGCAATTTGGGTGATTGTAGAATTGACCAAGTCAGTTCATTTAATTCCAGTGATGACTACTTATTCTTCACAGCAGCTGGCTCAGGTTTATATTCGCGAGATTGTCAGGCTTTATGGCATGTTGGTATCTATCATCTCTGACTGGGGTACGCAGTTTACATCGCACTTTTGGAGGTCTGTTCAGCATGAGTTAGGCACGCGGGTGGAGTTGAGTACATCATTTCACCCTAAGACAGACAAACAGTTCTAGCGCACTTTTTAGATATTAAAGGATATGCTTCATGCGTGTGTGATAGAGTTTTGGGGTTCTTGGGATCAGTTCTTGCTGCTAGCAGAGTTTTCCTACAACAACAGTTACCAATCGAGCATTCAGATGGCCCCGTATGAGGCTTTGTATGGTAGGAGGTGTCGGTTTCTGATGGGTTGGTTTGAGCCTGGCGAGGCTAGGCTATTGAGTATAGAATTAGTTCAGGATTCTTTGGAGAAGGATAAATTGATTCAGGATCGACTTCATACAACCCAATCTAAATAGAAGATTTATGCGGATCAGAAGGTTTGCGATGTTGCATTCATAGTTGGGGAGCTGGTCTTGCTCCAGGTTCCGCCCATGAATGGCGTTATAAGGTTCGGGAAGAAGGGCAAGCTAAGCCCTAGGTATATCGGACCTTTTGAGATTCTAGAGAGGATTGGGGAGGTGGCCTACAAGCTTGCACTACCACTTAGTCTAGCTACATTTAATCCAATGTTCCATGTTTCTATGCTCCGAAAGTATCTAGGCGATCCGTCTCATGTGTTAGACTTCATCTCAGTCCAGTTGGACAAGGATCTATCTTATGTTGAGGAGCCGGTGGCCAATTTGGACAGGTAGGTTCGAAAGTTGGGGTCGAAGAACATTGCTTCAGTGAAGGTTCGGTAGAGGGGTCAGCCAGTTGAGGAGGCAACTTGGGAGACCGAGCATGATATGCATAGTCATTATTCTCATCTTTTCACCACTTCAGGTATGTCTCTACATTCGTTCGAGGACGAATGTGTCACGCCGCAAACTTGAAGAGGCGTGGCCGGCACCCGGTGCTGTACTCGACCCGAACGTACCACTCCGTAACTATGAACTCTGGAGGGGTAACCCTCAACTTAGGTCGATGAGGCCATATTCTAAATTATCTGAAAATAACGTCTTTCTCATCTGTGGGGTAAACATACCCAAAAACTGATATATATATATATATATATATATATATATATAAAACTGTGCAGGCCGATGAAGTCTCCATGAACATCTAATGATATAAAAAATATGCAGGACTCGTCTCCAAGCCTCTAGCGATAGCTGAACAGTATCATGGTCGGGACATGGCCTCGACCTACCCATCAAACTTGTATATATAAAGTAGAATCCAAGGTCTAGACCTGGTAACTCCGAGGAAGTGGAGCTTACCAACCAAGATGATGTTTGACTCTATCTATTGGGAGGGTCTGTCCAACTATCAATGAGGACTAGTAGGCATGAAATGCAGCGTCCCTGACAAAAGGGATGTCAGTACAAAATAATGTACCGAGTATGTAAGGCGACAAAATAACTGAAAGCTGAAACTAAACTGATAATATAATAACTGAAAGTAACTGGGAGTCAAAGATAATCTGAATATATGCTAACCTGTTAATACTGACTCAACTCTCTCAATATAGTAAGTAAAATAGCTGTCCGACCTTATAAGGCTCGGTATATGTAACTGTTATGCCGTAGTAAGCTCTCTCATAGGCGCTCAGCCATACTACATTTTGTATCTCGGCCATTCTGGGCTCGCTCATAGGCGCTCGACCATAGTATGCTCGGTAAATAACTCACCATGTGATCAGAGGTTGCCAAATAGGGGCCTGCCCATCGATTATAGCTTGATGGTGATGAAAATACTGTAATACTGTAATACTGTGTGTGTGTGTATATATATATATATATATATATATATATATAGACTCTCTTCTTCCTTGGCTGACATAAGACAAAACTGAACTGAATATGAAATCCCGATAAGGGAGAATGCTATAACTTATGAGACTAGTAAATGTACATAAATTAAGGAATATGAGCTTCTCTTTATGTCTTGTTATCAAACACATGTAGTTACTGGATCATGCCAAAATGAAGGACACGTTTAGAATTAATATACCTTATCACAATATTACCAATCAGAAAGTTGAACTTGCCTATTCACACCTTAATCTATAACAACGATAATAATACTATCATTAAGTTACGAAAGGTACAACTATCCCACAACGAACGACACACTTATTTTGTATTAAAACGGGCAGCATCTCCTCTTTAATCTTTACTTTCCCCTAATTTGACATAACACCAACAACGCAAGAACACAACAATAACAACATATAAACATCATTTTCCAACCTTATATCCATCACAAAATACCACAAAATAGCCCAATATACCCCTATCACTCCATACACAAAACGATAACCATAGTAGTGTAAAACAACCCAGAAATGTAACGACAACGACCAGCCAACCACCCTGCCATTATGTGGTGTTTTTCAACACCCTTTCTCCTTGAAAAATCCACAAAAACCGCATCTAAATAGACAACCCAACAGCAACATGAAATAGCCCACCAAACAGTCCACTACAAGTTGAACAACTCGAACTCACGGCTTCCGATCACCGTCCCGTGAATTCTTACAATTAGTGAATGAATTTCTCTACTTTAACAGCAGAAAAAATGGATGAAAAAGGGCACTATACTTACCATATTTGGTGAATGTCTCAGCTCCTATCTTGATTCTTCAACCCTTAGGTGTTTCTCCAACTAGAACTTGAAAAGGAGAGAAAATTATTTAGGGTTTTGTGTCTAATTTTTGGGAGGATTTTGCTGGGGTGTACATATTATTTTTTTGGTCTATTATGAGTGTAATATCTGAATGAAATCATCCCTTAAAATGTCTCTTTGTCCTACCTTGGATCTTTTAATTGAGGCCTTTCCTTTTGGCAAGTAGGTGATGCACCTACTTGTCACCTACCAGTCTGCGCAGTCCCGCGAAAACATGAATATCTCTCTATTCCAATGTCGTATCAATGAACGGTTTACTTCATTGGAAAACAAAATCGTAGATCTTCAATTTGGTAGGTACATAATCCCGTAATATTTACATTGGGAGAACTTCTCAGATACATTTGACCTAATATTCAGTATATTTATGAATGTAACTTGTGATGACCTTTACCAACTTTTGTTCCACAACTTACTTGAATTCAAAATGTAATACACAACTATAGTAAGACTAATATAACTCATAAAATAACCTCCTTATCATGTTAATCACCCTAATATCACTCCAAAAGTACATTTTATAACATTTCCAACTTGTCGACATTCGACGAAATTTATTTAGCTTTTAAGCCTTTCAACCATCTTGGCACTTGTTATCCATGATCTTAAATATTTGTAACCTCCATGTTAATATGATTAAATTATTTTATGCGCTTTCAAAGATGATCTCATTTGTGAGCTTACATCAATTTACTTACGACGTACTCTCAAGTACGAAACCATGATGTGTAACATCAATTCCCCCCTTGGAACATTCGTCCCTCGAATGTTGACTGATATACTTATCAGTCTCATAACCTATAGCTTTAAAAATACTTCACTGCTACCTTTTTCATTTAGGCAACTGTTCTGTGAATAAATCCAAAGGTCAAGACATTCCCCCATTTAGGCCTCTTTCTCACACCACGACTTGCGATCGGAATTCTTCCATTCTCGTAATCGTTACTATCTTATGTCATGTAGCCTGTAAGACTCTTGTTTCGTAGCCTCGATTGGCTATGCTTATGGCTTTACTATATCTAGGAAGCTTATACTATACCACACCACTTACTTTGATCTATTATGGCCAAAGTCTGCTACCAAACTCCAAGTTACTCTTTCGCTGCTTCTTCTATATATATAAATCTAAGTCCTTTAATGCTTTCTCATTAGTGTTCATCTTAAGAATGACACACAAATATCATCTCGTACTTTGAAAATTTTGTCCAACTATTTTTGATTCACCTTAATGTTGATCTTTAATCTACGACTGATAACTTGAATCTCTTATGTAATATATTGTCACTAGGGCTCACGTCTCATCAGGGAAAATCTATAGTTATTTGCCTGATCCACTTAGAGTCAATACTATACTTCAATAATCGTATTTCATAGCATCCCAATATGATTCACCTTATGGGGGTATTCTAGTCTCATGCAATTCATGAAATCCCTTCTCTTTGAATAATTACTCAATCGAAAACCTAAATGTCATCCTCTTAAGTTTTATCATAATTACACCCTTATTATCCTACTAGGGCGGCATTCCATCTCTTCTAAATGTTCATAGTCTTAAACTCCTCCGAGTTCATTTAGGCTATACAGAGGATTCTATAACTTACGGAAACTATCAACTCTCTTCTTCTGATGGGCTTAATCCTGAGGCTTTACCTACTCTCATCACCTTCTTAATCACCTCTTTTTATCCTTACTCATGTCTACCTAAAACCTTGTCTCTCTACCATACTTTAGCTTGAGACCTACATATATCTATTTATACTACTCACAACCTTCCTTTAACTTTCTAGTGCCATAGATTTCCTTATGTTGTTCTAGAACTTCAAGCGAGACATCAAATCATCTCTAACTCTTCTTTACTCTCTTAACTAGACCTCTATGTACCTGGAAACCATAGCCTGGAAGATATGCCACTGACGATAACACTATAATTTCTTGATATAGAATTACGACGCTTCCATCCCTCTATCTGATATCTGGATTATTTGTAACCTTCTATACTTGGGCATCTCGTACCTTCTTCACCTGTACCTTACTTACCTTTAAATCTTACATCGTATCTTCTACCTCTTTCGTAACCTCTCTTCCACATAGGTGGAATTCACATCCACACGTTAAAGCTCTACTATAATACTTGCACCTCATGTGCATACACAGTCCAGTGAAGGCTTCATATTGACTTCTCATGAGGTTGGTACTGTTCTAACTAGAGTGCTTCTACAGTGTTGTGAATAACGATTTCTATAATCATCGGGGTCTAATAATCAGACTCCTAGTTCACTTAGCTGATGTAACTCTTTAGTTTCCTCTTCTATCTCATCCTTTAAGTAGGTTTACTTTATTTTTTGATCTGCGACTCAGGGTATTAGTTATTACTTTAGCCCCTCGTGGACGCTATGGAACATCCATGATATAATCTTCTAGAAATTTAAGCTTTTGTCTGTGAGGTGGCTCAATTCTTTCTTTTAACTTATACTGGAGTCTCCTATACCTGAGGAATGTCAACATATATGCTCCATGAATAATACCCCGAAATCTTATCTGCATTCATAACGTAACTAACTTCGGGTCATTGATTGAATAATTCCTTTCGCGCCTTCAGACTTCTTTAAAAATTAAGCAATTACTTTTCCTGGTCGTTCAGCCACTTGTTGCATGAATACTTGACTTATCTTAGTGCCCATGCCTATTGGAATTTCGTGCAACTCATATGATCTCGAATATTACTTTAGATTTTACTTCCTGTTCCTTAGTCACGATAGGTGCCAGTTTCTTATGGAGTGCATACAATATTATAGTGAGACTGCTATGACAAGACCATTTCTTCTTTAGGTCACTATGCTTATGTTGAAGCCTTCTTCCTTATTTCCTCAGCTAGTCTTTCGTTGCCGTGCTTAGGGAAGACCCTCTGACTCTTGTAAAGGTGCGAGCTTCTTACATTGTATACCCCACAGTATTTCTGATGTTCTTACTCGCCTATCATTATCCTTAGTTACTTACCTCCGTGCCCTTATGCTCATAGGGTTGCTTCTGAACTGAAATTTCAGTTGTCTCCCTAGTGGCACCCTCTTTTATTTTAGTAACACTTATGCTGTACCTTCTACTACCCCAACTCTTATCTGAATATTTCTCGAGGATTAGGATGTCGTATCTGAGAGGCTGAATTTCCTATGTTGGGTTTTACTACATTTATCTTGCATGATCTACTGGTCTATCTAAGACCTCTTGTCTAGCCATAACCAAGCTCTTTCTGAATCAACTACTAACTACTCGTCAGGCCATGCTCATATTTATATTTTGTGTAACCTCTCTTAGGTTATGTATTTTGTCTTAACTTACCTTCTGCACTGGCTCCTAATGTATCAAATGTTCATTCGCACTTATTTATCAATACCATCTGGTGTGGGAACCCTTACTGCCTCTCCCGACATCGTGCTTGAATAATGTTCTAGAGTCGTAACATATCTATAGGATCTGAATAACTGCAATATCATTCCTTTCGCCTTTTTACCGCATTCGTTATTTACTATTCCATAGTTACTTGAACTACATAACTCTGACTTACTACCATATCACACCATCTTCCCTCCTTTAAGGGAATACTAAAATTTAATGCTATGAAGATTTACCTATATATGGTTTACCTCTTCATCTTTGACGTCTTTTCATGTATTCACTGCTCTTACTCACCTTGCGGTAACCCTTCTCTACTAGGGATAACTGAATTCCTTACGCACAAGGGTGACACCTAGTGTAACTGGCACACTTAGTCCCTTAAGCTTAACTTTGCTCAAAGTTTTTGCTTTGGCGAAGTGTCTTTTTGGATGAACTTTATAGGTTATTCTTATGTTGTCCATTTTATTATTGCTGGAATGCGATCTTTGAAATTCTCTCGATGTCGACTATTATCCCATCATTCGATCCCTACTTAATGTGCAGTTTACCTTGTTAACTAGCCCATGATGATTTCTCTTATTTCGAGGGTCTAAATTTTTGTTCTGGTAATCACATTGGACTCACCAACTCATTTCTTGGAATGAGGATATGACTTTTGTCCTATACTCTTTTATATTCTCAAGGCCTTCTACCTCTTGTCTTTTCCTTCACTTGACTATAGACTCTGTCATCATATCATATTATGATTTACCGTTACCACCATTTTATCATATCTTACTCGTAATGCTTCATTTACTCTCTTCTTATTCTCCCGCTAATATCTTTGTTTATTACCTTATTCTGAAAACTTCAACAAAACATTCTTTCACTTTCATCTCCCCTTGCTCCATCTCAATGGATCTTCGGGTCATCTAATATTCTCTTTTTACTAAGGGCGGGAGTCATACTAAGGTAAATATTTATCCCTTTTAGGATTCCACTACATGTCTTCTGATATTTCATAACATTCTTGTATTCATATCTCACTGTACTATTTTAGAGTGCACCATCTGGTATGCACGATCTAATAGGGCCTTATCAGGGCCAAATCGCCAAGAATTCTCTCTATACTAATGCCCTTACTTGTTGTTGTATTAGCCCTCTAGCTAGCTGTAATTTTCAAATTGAAAGAATCTTTATATCATTAGCAAACATAAGTCTTGGCTCGAACTCTTATGACTCAGCTCTAAGTATAGCGCGATTTGGATTTGAAAGAAGGGTAATAAACTCCTATATGCCTTGTAGCTTTCTGTTTATATAATGTAGTGCACAACACATCTATAAACAAGGCTCTACTAGACATGGCTTGTAGACTCCCTAGGATAGAATTGCTCGGATACCAAGTTTGTCACACCCCAAACTTGAAGAGGCGTGGCCGGCACCCGGTGCCGTACTCGGCCCGAGCGTACCACTCTGTAACTGTGAACTCTGGAGGGGTAACCCTCAACTTAGGCCGATGAGACCATATTCTAAATCATCTGAAAATAATGTCTCTCTCATATGTGGGGTAAACATATCCAAAACCTGATATATATAACTTTGCAGGCCGATGAAGCCGCCATGAACATCTAATGATATAAAAAATATGCTAGACTCGTCTACAAGCCTCTAGCGATAGTTGAACTATATCATGGTCGGGACATGGCCTCGACCTACCCATCAAACTTGTATATATAAAATAGACTCCAAGGTCTAGACTTGGTAACTCCGAGGAAGTGAATCTTACCAACCTAGCTGATGTTTGACTTTGTCTACTGGGAGGGTCTGTCCAACTGTCAATGAGGACCTGTAGGCATGAAATGAAACATCCCCGGCAAAAGGGACGTCAATAAAAAATAATGTACCGAGTATGTAAGGCGACAAAATAATTGAAAGCTGAAACTGAACTGATAATATAATAATTGAAAGTAACTAGGAGTCAAAGATAATTTGAAGATATGCTAACCTGCTGATACTGACTCAACTCTCTCAATATAGTAAGTAAAATAGCCGTCCGACCTTATAAGGATCGGTATATGTAACTGCTATGCCGTAGTAGGCTCTCTCATAGGCGCTCAGCCATACTAGGCTCTGTATCTTGGCCATTCTGGGCTCGCTCATAGGCGCTCGGCTACAGTACACTCGGTATATAACTCACCATGTGATCAGAGGTTGCCTAATAGGGGCCTGCCCATCGATTATAGCTCGATGGTGGTGAAAATACTGTAATACTGTATATATATATAGACTCTCTTCTTCCTTGGTTGACAGAAGACAAAACTGAACTGAATATGAAGTCCCGATAAGGGAGAATGCTATAACTTATGAGACTAGTAAATGTACATAAATTAAGGAATATGAACTTCTCTTTATGTCTTGTTATCAAACACATGTTACTGGATCATGCCAAAATGAAGGAAATGTTTAATCCTTAATATACCTTATCACAATTTTAACAATCACCAAGTTGAACTCGCCTCTTCTCACCTTAATCTACAACAACGATAATAATACTATCATTAAGTTACGAAAGGTACAACTATCCCACAACGAACGACACGCTTATTTTGTATTAAAACGGGCAGCATCTACTCTTTATTCTTTACTTTCCCCTAATTCGACATAACACCAACAACGCAAGAACACAACAATAACAACATATAAACATCATTTTCCAACCTTATATCCATCACAAAATACCACAAAATAGCCCAACATACCCCTATCACTCCATACACAAAACGATAACCATAGTAGTGTCAAACAACCCAAAAATGTAACGACAACGACCAGCCAACCACCCTGACATTATGTGGTGTTTTTCAACGCTCTTTCTCCTCAAAAATTCCAAAAAACCGCAGCTAAATAGACAACGCAACAGCAACATGAAACAACCCACAAAACAGTCCACTACAAGTTGAACAACTCGAACTCACGGCTTCCGATCACCGTACCGTGAATTCTTACAATTAGTGAATGAATTTCTATACTTTAACAGCAGAAAAACTGGATGAAAAAGGGCACTATACTTACCATATTTGGTGAATGTCTCTGCTCCTATCTTGATTCTTCAACCCTTAGATTTTTCTCCAACTAGAACTTGAAAAGGAGAGAAAATTATTTAGGGTTTTGTGTCTAATTTTTGGGAGGATTTTGCTGGGTTGTACATATGATTTTTTTGATCTATTATGAGTGTAATATCTGAATGAAATCAGCCCTTAAAAGGGCTCTTTGTCCGACCTTGGATCTTTTAATTGAGGCCTTTCCTTTTGGCAAGTAGGTGATGCACCTACTTGTCACCTACCAATCTGCGCAGTCCCGCGAAAACATGAATATCTCTCTATTCCAATGTCGTATCAATGAACGGTTTACTTCATTGGAAACCAGAATCGTAGATCTTCAATTTGGCAGGTACATAATCCCTTAATATTTACATTGGGAGAAATTCTCAGATACATTTGACCTAATATTCAGTATATTTATGAATGTAACTTGTGAATACCTTTGCCAACTTTTGTTCCACAACTCACTTGAATTAAAAATGTAATACACAACTATAGTAAGACTAATATAACTCATAAAATAACCTCCTTATCTTGTTAATCACCCTAATATCACTCCAAAAGTACATATTATAACATTCCTAACTTGTCGACATTCGACGAAATTTATTTAGCTTTTAAACCTTTCAACCATCTTGGCACTTGTTATCCATGATCTTAAATATTTATAACCTACATGGTAACATGATTAAATTACTTTATGTGCTTTAAAATATGATCTCATTTGTGAGCTTACATCAATTGACTTATGACGTAAAAACATGGGTTGTAACAGAATATTTGTTTTAAGAGGGGGAGAATGTAATGAACTGACCAGTCATTTGGAGTATTTTAGTCCCCATGCCCTAATTTATGATTGATCTATGTTATATTGTGGTTACTTGACTTGCTGGGATGCTTGGTGTCGGGTTCGGGAGAGTTTCAAAGTGATACGGGACACATAGTCCCTAAGTTGGAAGTTTAAGTTGTAGGAGTTGGCCGTAGTTTGACTTGTGTAAAGATAACTATGGAATACAGTGTTGACGGTTCCATTAGCTTTGTAGGGCGATTTTGGTATTAGGAGCGTGTTTGTATGTTGATTTGGAGGTTCGTAGGTTGTTTCGGTGTTAACTGGCAACATTTGGAAAGCTGGAAGATTTTGGAAAGTTTGACCGGGAGTGGAATTTTTAATATTGGGATCGAATTCTGATTCTGGAAGTTGGAATAGGTCCGTAATGTCATGTATGACTTGTCTACAAAATTTGGTGTCAATCGGAGTTGTTTTGGTATCAATCGGTGTCGGTTTGAGAATTTGCAAGTTCATAAATTCTTAGGCTTGAATCGATGCGCGATTCGTCATTCTAGTGTTGTTTGATGTGATGCTTCGAGCATGTTTATATGATTTTTAGGACTTGTTGATATGTTTGGCTGAGGTCCCGGGGCCCTGGAGTGTGATTCGGACCTTGATTGATGCATTTCAGATCATTTCAGAATAGCTGAAGTTCTAGTGCCTCCCAGCTCGAGTTTCCTCTTTTGCGATCGCGTAAAAGAGGTCGCGATTGCGAAGCCCTCAGATTTGGAAGGCATGGATTGGTTCTATGTGATCACGAGATAGCTTGTGCGATCGCGAAGCTTGGTAGGTCAGTGCATCGCGAACACATAGGTGGTATTGTGTTCACGTTGAAGGAAGGGGAGGTTTGGGAGGTGAGTGCATTGCTCTATGCGGTCGCGATTTGGTTCACGTGGTCGCGTAACCTTTGAAAATTTTCTCATCGCGTTCGCGAGAAGTCTTCCGCGTTCGCGTATAAGGTTCTTGAGCTGATGGAAATTTTGTTCTTCGCGATCGCGATGTGTAAGCAGCAGAACTTAAGTTTGAAATCAAGGGTTTATATCATTTTTCACCATTTGGACTTAGAGAGATCGGTTTAAGGCGATATTTTGAGGGATTTTCAGAGGTATTGTTGGGTTAAGAGTTCTTAACTCGATTTTGTTTAAATTCTACTAATCTATCATTGATTTTATCATGTAATTAGGGATTTGGGGTGGAAAAATTGAGGAAAAAGTGTAGAAGTTTTTAGACTAAAATTTTGAATTTTGAAGGCGAAATGAGGTCGGATTTTAATAATTCTTGTATGGTTGGACTCGATATCAAATAGGAATTCGAATTTTATAATTTTGGTCGAGTTCGGAGACGCGGATCGGGTTGAATTCTTTTGGGCAATTTTTCAATTCTTATCTAAGATCATAATTTTATTATTTAAATTAGTTTCCTACAGTTATATTTATAGTGTGAAATTGTTTTGGCTAGATTTGAGCCGCTCGGAGTTGGAAAATCTTGGGAAATGCCTCCTAATTGATTGATTTAGCGTGGTTTGAGGTAAGTGACTTGTCTAACCTTGTGTGGGGGAAATTCTCCTTAGGATTTGGTATTGTTGTGAAAAGTGTGATATGTGGAGGCCGTGTACACAAGGTGACAAGTGCATGCATGGGCTAAATGTTGGTATTTCAATTTTAGCTACGTAGTTTCTTTTTCATGTTTTAATTGAGTTACTTTAGCATGTTATAGCTACCATGTTTTGTCTAATTTCACATGTCTACTTGTCTTATCTCTTATTTGCAACTTGTACTACATGTTTAGTTGAATTACTTGCTTTCGTAATTCCGTGTTAATTATTTAACTGTGGGATTCTTTACTTGAAATGTCTTCCTATTGAGTTTTGTGTTGAGTTGAAAATGCCGTGGTTCTTATGGAGGCAAAGTGTAAATTGTGAAATGTTTGTGTGGTTGTTGTTTCCTTAACATGTAAAATCCTTGTTTTCCTTTCATGTTGTATTAGCTGCCTTGCTTCTGTGTTGTTAACTTTCCATAAATTCTTTATTGTTTATCATTATATCAATATATCTTCTGTCTTGCTTCTTTTTATCTACAGTAGGACCTTGACCTGATGTCGCCACTACTCTACCGAGGTTAGGCTTGGCACTTACTAGGTACTATTGTGGTGTACTCATACTACGCTTCTGCGCATGTTTTGTGCAGATCCAAGTACATCTTATCAGTCCCAGCACTAGTGCGCTGAGCTTGCTATTGAAGACTTCAGGGTACACCTGCCCATGTCTGCAGGCCTCGGAGTCCCCTTCTATCATGTTCTTCCTTATTTCTTTATACTTTATAGACATTTATGTATATGATTGTCCAAAGCTGTATCTAGAGCTTGTAACTTATATTTCACCAGGTTTTGGGTAGGTCTACGCATTGTGTTTATAGATTCTAGTTATGAAATTGTTGGAGTTTTGAGATTCTAAGTTTTAATGAATGTTTCCGCATATTGCTAGGCAAACCTACTCTTAGAGACTAGGTGCCGTCACGACATTTTACGAAGGGAAATTGGGGTCGTGACACTGTTGTATTGAGTTGAAGCCGTACCTGCGATGGATTATCTGCAGGTGCGGAGCCGCAGAAGCGGTTATTTGTCTGCAAAAGCAGAAGTCGCTGGGCAGAAATAGAATTTGAGGGTTTTTCATTCATTATCCATCTTTTGACTTAAAGATCTCGATTTGTGGCGATTATTCAAGGGATTTTCAAGGAAATCATCGAGGTAAGTGATTCTAACTCGGATTTGGGAAACTTTACATGAATCTATCGTTATTTTTGTCATTTAATTAGTGATTTGAGTTGGAGAATTTGGGGGAAAATTATGAAACTTCATAGATCGGATTTTGGAGATTTGAAAGGCGATTTGAGGTCGGATTTGAATAATCTTTATATGGTTGGAATCTCCATTGAATGAGTATTCAAATTTTATAAATTTTGAAACGTGGGCCCGAGGTTGACTTTTGGACTTTTTTGTTAAATATCTTAGCTTTATTATTTGAAATCAATTCCTATAGATTTTATTGATAGTATCACATTATTTTTGTCTAGATTCGATCCTTCCCAAAGTCGATATGCATAGGAAGGGATTGCTAGCAGTGTGATTTAATTGGTTTGAGGTAAGTATCGTATCTAAACTCGGTTGAGGCACTAGTTGCCTGAATTGTTGTGATAGTTACGTGCTATTGGCTGTGCACATGCGTAAGGGATGAACCTATGTACGGGCATTGGGATTATTCATTCATGTTCAGGTTGTTCTCGGGCTCTTATAAGCCTAGAATTTGACTATTTAACCTTAAGCCATGATGCTTCGCACATTTGTGACATTGTTGTGAACTATTTGATCCATGGTTGAGGCTACATATGGGTCTAATCCCGGAATAAACTGATAAATGTTATTCTTTGATGAAATTTTTGGTTTCTGTTATGATAGTACACTTGCACATGCCTACACTTTAGCATGTCGTTTACACCAGTCCGGGAGCATGAAACTTGATATACACACGTTTCATACATGCATACTTATTTATTTGCTCCAGTTGATATGATTGGACTTGGTGCCTGTGACGATGCCAGGCGGGTTGTGTTATTGTTCCTGTGACCACGCTAGGCGGATTGTGTTGTTGTCACGTGAGTTGTCTGCGGGGATCTAGATATTGATGTATTAGCACGTGAGTTGTACGTGCAACGTATGGATACAGATCCATCCCTCTAGGCTCACCCTCTCATGTTTCTCTCTTGATGGTGTACACGCAGATCTTTGAAATACTGGTCAGTGGTTTGCAACGGATATGGAAAAGTGAGGGAATCTGGCCAGTGTTTTATTGGATTTTGTATTTCTTCTTTACTGCAATTTCCTTGATCATTTATTTGATGTAATTGCATATCACCTCTATATGCCGATATATTGTCTGAGAAGAGTATTAAGAAATTGTACAGATACACACACATATGTTTTCTTACTAAACTTGATGATTTGATTTCAATATTGTTATGTACCAGTTTAAAGGATGAAACTACACAGGCGATAGCTAGTATCATTAATAATTTGTGCTTCTCTTACCTTGCCGTGTTTATTTACGATACTGATTGAGTACATTGGGTTGGTTGTACTCATACTACATTGTGAAAATCTAGGTGTGGGGACCAATTATCAGTAGTAGGTTGCTTTCAAAGTATCTGCTAGAGGCGAGATAGAGCTGCATCCTTGGTCGCAGTTTGGCTTGTCTTTTCCTTTTTATACTGTTGTTATAGTTTAGACAATGTATTTATTATTCAGTTTCAGACTTGTATTCCTTTGTAGAATCTCATGACTCCGTACTTACTATTTTCTAGTGGGGAGGCGATGTACTTTGTATTGACACTTTTATTGTAATAAGATCGCATGCTTTATGCTATTTCTATAGATTTTTGTTATTTTATTGCTTTTGCTATCTTGTTTCGGCTTGGTTAGCCGGTGTGTTAGGTGCCATCACGAAGGTTGGGATTTTGGGTCGTGATAAGTTGGTATCATAGCTCTAGGTTCATAGGTATTATGAGTCATGAGAAGGTTAGTAGAGTCTTGTGGATCGGTACATAGACGTCTGTACTTATCTTCGTGAGGCTACCGAACCGTTAGGAAAACTTCACTTTCGTGTATTCTTGTCGTGCAGATTTGTTGATTCCGGAAACTAAACTTCTATTATTCTATTCTCTCACAGATGGTGAGGACACGTGCTACCGGATCGAGGAGACGGCCACTAGTACCACAAGCTAGGGCCGCGAGAGGCCGGACCCGCGGTAGAGGCTGAGGTGCAGCTTGTACAGCAGCTAGAGCGGCACCTGTGGTGCTACCAGTTGCTCGAACTCAGGAGAAGATACCAGATGTGTTTGAGTTGGTGGGACCAACTCAGGCACCAGCTCTGCCCATTGTGATTTCAGGCCTTCAGGAGGCTCTAGCCCAGATATTAACAATATGCACTAGCCTTGCTTAGGCGGTTTCAGTTCCGGCTACACCAGCCACTTCTTAGGCTAGGAGAGGTGCTCAGACTCCCGCCGCCCGTACTCCGGAGCAGGTAGGTCAAGGATTTCAAACACCGGGGGTACTACCAGCCCAGTCGGTTACAACGGCTCAAGACCCGGTGGCTCCACTAATGAGTGACGAGGAGAAGAAGAGTCTAGATCAGTTTGGGAGGCTCAGGCCTTCATCATCTAGTGGGGCTGAGTTGGAGGATGCTCAGTAATTCCTAGATCGGTGCCAACGGATTCTTCGCACGATAGGTATTTTGGAGACTAGTGAAGTCTCATTTATTACTTTTCGGCTACTTGGGGCAGCCTTCAGATTGTGGGAGACCTATGAGTTGAGCAGGCCCTCCATTGCTGCACCACTTACGTGTCATGAGTTCTCCATTCTCTTCTTGGAGAAGTTTGTTTCATAGACCCGTAGGGAGGAGCTGCGTAGGCACTTTGAGCAGCTATGCCAGGAGGGTACCCAGTATGAGATGAGATTTTCAGAGTTGGCTCATCACGCGATCTGGTTGGTTCCTACAGAGAGGGAGAGGATTAGGAGGTTCATTGATGGCCTCAACTATGGACTGTGCTTTGTCATGACTTGGAAGATTGCATCAGTTGCTAGGTTCGACTAGGTGGTTGATATTTCTAGGTAGCTTGAGCAGGTTCGTAGTCAGTAGAATAAGGAGAGGGAGGCCAAGAGGCCTCGTGGCTCGGGCGGTTTCAACAGTGTTTCTTCTGGAAAACAGTCCCATCACAGCAGGGATCGTCCTTAAGGTCTTGCTCAGATGGTTCGTCCGGTTCATCGTGGTGCATCAATTAGCCATGGTTTCTACAGTGCTCGTTCAGGTCAGTCATCATTCAGTGCGTTACCAGCGCTAGAGTTCTTACCATGTTTTGTCTTCCCAGGTCTCTACAGGCAGGTCCTCCGGTTATCAGGGGCAGCAGCTCTGTTAGAGTAGAAGTTGTTTCGAGTGTGGGGACTTGAGTTATCTCAAGAGGGATTTCCTAAGACTGTTAAGTGGGGTTCCATAGTAGAGTTCTCGACTGATAATACCAACACCAGCAGCTACACCACCCGCTCAGCCAGCTCGGGGTGGGGCTTAAGTAGCTAGAGGTCGCCCTAGAGGGGGAGGCCGATCAAGTGGCAGACATGCTCGATGCTATGCTTTCTCTACCAGGCCAAAGGCTGTTGCTTCAGATGCAGCGATCATATGTATTGTCTCTCAGTAAGCCACATGGATGCTTCCACATTATTTTTCCCTGGTTCCATTTATTCATATGTGTCATCATATTTTACTTATTATCTAGATATGTCTTGTGAGTCCTTAGATTCTCTTGTTCATGTGTCTACGTTGGTGGGAGATTCTATTGTTGTGGACTGTATGTATCGATCGTATGTGGTGACTATTGGAGGATTGGAGACGAGAGTTAATCTCGTATTTTTTATTTTGACGTGATTCTACGCATGGATTGGTTGTCCACATGTCATGCTATTCTAGATTGTCAGGTTAATACCGTGACGTTGGCAATGCCGAGCTTGCCTAGGATTGAGTGGAGAGGTTCTTTGGACTATGTTCCAAGTAGGGTGATTTCATATCTGAAGCCCAACGGATGGTTAGGAAGGGGTGTTTGTAATATTTGGATTATGTTGGTGCTAACACTCCCACCATTGATTTTATTCCGGTGGTGCGAGACTTTCCAGATGTGTTTCCTGTAGATCTTCCAGGCACGCCGCCCAACAAGAATATTGATATTGTTATTGACTTGGTGCTGGGAACTCATCCCATTTCTATTCCTCCGTATCGTATGGATCCACCAGAGTTGAAGGAATTGAAAGAACAACTTCAGGAGCTTCTTGATAAGGGGTTCATTAGGCCTAGTGGGTCACCTTTGGGTGTTACTGGTTCTGTTTGGGATGAAGAAGGATAGTACTATGCAGATGTGCATTGACTATAGGCAGTTAAATAAAGTTACAATTAAGAACAAGTATCATTTGCCGCACATTGATTACTTATTTGACCAGCTTCAGGGATCTAGGGTGTTTCCTAAGATTGATTTGAGGTATGGGTATCATCCAATGAAGATTCAGGACTTGAATATTCTAAATACGATATTTTCAAGACCCGCTGTGGTCACTATGAGCTTCTTGTGATGTCTTTTGGGCTGACCAATGCTCCAACAACATTCATGTATCGGATGAACAATGAATTCCAACCATATCTTGTTTCGTTTGTCATAGTATTTATTAACGATATCCTAGTGTACTCACATAGCCAATAGGAGCATGCACAACATCTAAGGATTGTACTACAGGCGGTTGAGGGAGAAGAAGCTTTATGCTAAGTTCTCCAAGTGTCAGTTTTGGCTCAGTTTGGTGGCGCTTGGGGCACGTGGTATCCAGTGAGAGGATCAGGGTGGATCCCGAGAAAAGTGAGGAGGTTCAGATTTTTCCCTGACCATCTTCAGCTACGGAGATCCGGCGTTTCCTCGGCTTGGCTAGATATTATTGTCTCTTCGTGGTGGGATTTCTCATCCATTGCAGTGCCTTTGACCAGGTTGACCTAGAAGGGTGCTCTATTCAGGTGGTCAGATGAGTGTGAGGAGAGCTTTAAGAATCTCAAGTCTGCCTTGACCACAAGTCCAGTTCTAGTTTTGACTTCAGCATCGGGTTCTTATATAGTGTATTGTGATGCTACTCGGATCGGTATTGGGTGTGTCTTGATACAGGAGGGTAGGGTGATTGCTTATGATTCATGAGAAGAACTACCCTATTCATGATTTGGAGTTTCCATCCATCGTTCATGAATTAAACATTTGGAGGCATTATCTCTACGACGTGTCTTGTAAGGTATTTACAGATCATCGGAGTCTTCAACACTTGTTCAAGCAAAATGATCTAAATTTGAGGCAGTGAAGATGGTTGGAGCTGCTAAAAGACTATGATATTACCATTTTGTATCATCCGAGGAAGGCCAATATGGTGGCCGATGCCTTGAGTAGGAAGGCAGTGAGTATGGGTAGCCTTGCATTTATTCCTGTTGGTGAGAGACCGCTTGCATCAGATGTTCAGGCCTTGGCCAATAAGTTTCTGAGGTTAGATGTTTCGGAGCCTAGTTGGTTTCTAGCTTGCTTGGTTTCTCGATCTTCTTTATATGATCGCATCAGAGAGCGTCAGTATGATGACCCCCATTTTCTTGTCCTTAAGGACACGGTTCAGCACAATGATGCCAAGGAGGTTTCTATTGGAGATGATTTGGTGTTGCAGATGTAAGGTCGTATTTGTGTGCCCATATGGATGAACTACGTAAGTTGATTCTTGAGGAGGCCCACAGTTCGCGGTATTCCATTCATCCAAATGCCGTAAGAATGTATCAGGACTTGAGGCGGCACTATTGGCGGAGGAGGATGAATAAAGACATAGTGGAGTTTGTAGCTCGGTGCTTAAATTGTCAGCAGATAAAGTACGAGCATCGGAGGCTGGGCGGTTTGCTTCAGAGGCTTGAGAATTCAGAGTGGAAGTGGGAGCGTATCACCATGGACTTCGTAGTTGGGCTTCCATGGACCTTAAAGAAGTTTGATGCTATTTGGGTGATTGTGGACCGGTTGACCAAGTCCGCACATTTCATTCCAGTTGGAACTACCTATTCTTCGAAGTGGTTCCCCTATAACTCGCTCTAGTCCACAATAAGTGACCAATTTGCCTTGCAGCATAATTTAATGTGAGGAGTAAAAGACTTTTAGGGATACGTATATAAGGGTAATTTTGGAAAAATAAATTGAATTTTTTCTTGAATATATAAATGGACTATTTTGGACCAAAATAAAAAGGCAAATTGGCCACTTATTGTGGACCGGAGGGAGTATGTGACTTTCCGGGGTGGTTGGTTTAGTTCCCATGATGTTTCAGAATGAGTTGGGACACTTAGTCACAAGGTTGGAAGCCTAAGTTGGAAAGTTGACCGGATGTTGATTTATGTGTAAATGACTTTGAAATGGAGTTTTGATGGTTCTGATAGCTCCGTATGGTGATTTTGGACTTAGGAGTGTGTACGGATGTTTTTTTGGAGGTTCGTAGATGATTTTGGCATGAATTGGCGAAAGTTGGAAAAGTTAAAGTTTGGAGAGTTGAGAAGTTTGACTAAGAGTTGAATTAGTGGTTACCGGGCTTGGATTTTGGTTCCAGAAGTTAGAATAGGTTTGTTGTGTCATTTATGACTTGTGTGCAAAATTTGAGGTCAATCGGAGTTGGTTTGATAGGTTTCGGCATTGATTGTAGAAGTTGGAAATTCATTAGTTTCAATAGGCTTGAATTGAGGTGCGATTCGTGTTTTTGATGTTGTTTGATGTGATTTGAGGTTTTGACTAAGTTCATATTGTGTTTTTAGGGCTTATTGGTACGTTTGGATAGGTCCCGAGGGCCTCGGGTGAGATTCGGATCGAAGTCGGATTAAAATTTAGACTTAGAAGAATGTTGTTGTTGCTGAAGTCTGACGTCATCGCACCTACAGAGGGAGTGGCCGCATGTGTGGTGGGTCATCGCAGGTGCGAGATTTTTGGAGGAGGCATGAGAGCATAGGTGCGAGGAATATTTCACACCTCCGAGGTCGCAGATGCGAAGGAGAGGTCGCAGAAGCAAAATTGGCCAAGATGGCCTGGGGGTGCAGAAGCTGACTTGGTCCACAGGTGCGTGAGCGCAAAATTGGTTGTTGCCCGCAGAAGCGGAGGCGCAAGTGCGCCATTGGGACCACAGAAGCAGAGACTGTTGGCTTGATTTGAAGCCGCACCTGCAATGGATTTTCCGCTGGTGCGGACCCGCAAAAGCGGCTGTTGGTCTGCAAAAGCAAAAATCGCCGGGCAGAAATAAAAGTTTAAGAGCTTTTCATTCATTCTCCATCTTTTGACCTAGAGAGCTCGGTTTGTGGTGATTGTTTGAGGGATTTTCAAGGAAATCATCGGGGTAAGTGATTCTAACTTAGATTTGGCTATTTTACATGAATGTATCGTTATTTTTGTCATTTAATTAGTGATTTGAGTTTGGAAATTCGGGGAAAATGGTGAAACTTTAGAGACCGAATTTTAGCAGATTTGAAAGGCGATTTGAGGTCGGATTTGAATAATATTTGTATGATTGGACTCACCATTGAATGGGTGTTCGAATTTTATAAATTTTGTTGGATTCTGAGACGTGGACCCTGGGTTGACTTTTGGGCTTTGGTTAAAGATATTAGCTTTATCATTTGAAATCATATTGTATAGCTTTTATTGATAGTATCACGTTATTTTTGGCTAGATAGCCTTCCGGAGGTCCATACGTGTGGGAAGGTCTTGCTAGCGAAGTGATTGATTTGTTTGAGTATGTATCTTATGTAAACTCAGTTAAGGAACTAGTTTCCTGAATTGTTGTGATAGTTACGTGCTATTAGGTGCGCACATGCGTGGGGGATGATCCCATGCCTGGGATTTTTCATTCATGTTGGGGTTGTGCTCGGGCTCTTACAAGACTAGAATTTGAATGTTAAATCTTAAGCTATGATGCTTCGCACATTTGTGACATTGTTGCGAACTATTTGAACCATGTTTGAGGTTATATAGGGGCTTAATCACGGAATAAACTGATAAATGTTATTCTTTGATGAAATTGCCAATTTGAGTTATGATAGTACACTTGCACATGCCTACACTTTAGCATGTCATTTATACCAGTCCAGGAGCATGAGATTTGATATACACTCGTTTCATACATGCATATTTATTTATTTGCTCCTGTGTGATACGATGGGACTGGGTGCTTGTGTCTATGCCGAGAGTATTGTGTCATTGTGCCTGTGACCACGCCGAGCAGATTTTGTTATTATGCATGTGACCATACTAGACGTATTGTATTATTGGCACATGAGTTGTTCGTATGGATCCATATATTGATGTATTAGCACGTGAGTTGTCCGTGCAGGTTCTATTATTAGCACGTGAATTGTCCGTGTAGCAATGAATACGGATCCAAATCCCTAAGGTCACCCTCTTATGTTTCTCTCTCGATAGTGTACACGCAGATTTGGAATACTGATCAGTGGATTGGAACATATATGAAAAAGTGAGGGAATCTAGCCAGTGTTTTGTTGGATGTTACTTTTCATCTTTACTGATAATTTCCTTGATCATTTGTCTGATTTATCTGCATATCACCTGTATATGCCAAGATATTGTCTGAGCAGAGTATTGAGAAATTTTACACATACACACACTGATGTTTTATACTAAACTTGATGATTTGATTTTAATATTATTATGTACCGGTTTAAAGGATGAAACTACACAGGTGATAGCTAGTACCATTAATAATTTATGCTTCTCTGACCTTGCCGTGTTTTTTTATGATACATATTAAGTACATTATCGGTTGAACAGATACTACACTCTACACTTAATTGTGCAGATCCAGGTGTGGGGATTAGTTATTAGTAGTAGGTTGCTTTCGGACTAACTGTTAGAGGCAAGGTAGAGCTGCATCCTTGGTTGCAGTTTGACTTGTCTTTTCCTTTCATATTGTTGTTATAGTTCAGACAATGTATTTATTGTTCAGTTTCAGACTTGTATTCTATTGTAGAAGCTCATGACTCCTTCTTTACCAGTTTCTGGGGGGGGGGGGGGGGGGGGGGGGATTACCCTGTATTGACTGTTTTATTGTAATGTGATCGCAAGCTTTATGCTATTTCTATAAATTTTCGTTATTCTGTTGCTTTTGTTATCTTGTTTCGGCTTGCCTAGCCGGTGTGTTAGGCGCCATCATGACGCATTGAGATTTCGGGTCGTGACAGTGATGTTACTTGCACATTTAGTTGGGGATTATTTCATGTGAATTTACAGGGTACTTGGGGAATTATCTGTGAATTTATTATTGCGATTTTAGCTGGGGAATATTTCATGGGGATTTACCTAAGGATGTTAGTACCTAGGGAATTACTTGGGAATTCTGGTAGTGTATATTAGTATGGGATTATTCCTTGGGGATTTACTTGGAGAATTTATTACCTAGGGATTAACTTGGAGATTATGTTGCAATGATTTTAGCTGGGAATTATTCTTGAGTATTTACACTGGTATTTTATTTACTAAAAAATTACCTAGAAACTTTGTTGCTGCAATTTTAGCTTGAATTATTTCTTAAACATTTACTTGAGAATTTTTTTGGGGGTTTAGCTAAAAATATTTTCTTGGAATTTACCTAAACGATTTATTGCTTAAGAAATTAACTAAAGATTATTTGCGTGCTTTTGGCCGAAAACTTATTTTTGCAAATTTACCTTCGTATTTCATTGACATGATTTTGATTGGGGATTTGTTCTTGAAATTTATATGGGAATTTTATAGTTGATTATATCTATTTTATATTTTATTGATTTATTTATAGGTAAATATAATTAAAATGTTAATCCTATATAAAACTTAATTGTGTGAGATATGTTGGATTCAATATTACAAGTCATTGAGCATAATATAGTTGGTTATTATTTTTTCTAAAGAAATTTTATAGCAAAATAATTATCATAAATCTAATTATTTTACGAATTAAAAATTTGATATGGTTGATATTGGAAGATATAATTAATCTAATATCCTCAGAAAATATACTAAATTGTGAATAATTGAACAATTAAAGTTTCTAAATAGAGAAATATTAAGTTACATTTATAAAATATAACGAATTTTTATTAACTTTCTAACTGATTATGTGATATATATTGGAATAAATATTACAAGTCATTGAGTATAATATTACTGGTTATTATTGTTTGAACAAATTCATTATAAAATAATTATCATTAATCTAGTTATTTTATGAATTACAATGATTTGATTGGAATAAAAGAATATAACAAAGTTAATATCATTAGAAAATATACTAAATTTGCGTATAAGTGAACAATTTAAGTATAATTTTTAATCAGAAAATTTAAGTTGTATTTATAAAATATAACTCATTTTATTAACGTTCTGTCTTACATATCTTATTTTCTCCCATTTATAGTTAGAATGATGAAACTTAATTATATTATGTTGCTTAAGTGATATTAGTTTGCAAAGGATAGTATCGAATACTAAGTATCACGTGATCATATGTTTCTATTTTCTAACATCATTTATTGATTAACTTTAAATATAATTTGTCACGACCAATAAATTCATAAGGCCGTGATGGCGCCGGACATCAATATCAGTCAAGCCAAATCATTAATTAATTAAAATAACTTTTCGATTTTAATATTTATGCAAATATTTTCTTTCACTTTATTACTTATTAACCAAATAAAAATCTGTTAAGTAAAAAAATGGTTTAAATATTACACTTAAGCAAATATATTCCAACACATCCCAGAACCCGTTGTCACAAGTACACGAGCAATTTCTAAGAATTTATACAATCATTACAAAGCCTGTCCGAAATACAAATTAGGACAAGGAAATTTAAAAATGAAAATCAATACAGTACGAGGGAGACTCTGTCAGTTGCGGATCGCCTCCGGATGATGCAGCTCGCCTAAGTCTCCGAATCCTCCACATTGCTATGAAAGTACCTATGCAATAAAATGCACAGCAAGTGTAGCATGAGTACAAAAACAACGTGTACTCAGTAAGTCGCCCGCCTAAACTCAGAGAGGTAGTGACGAGAGGTCAAATTAGACACTTACTAAAGGTCAATTTAGAATATTTAAGTGTGACACTAAGCACGATTATCATAGGCAATTTATTAAAATCAGGAATAAGTATTTTCAACTCAATTCACGTTTAACACTTTATATCTTCGTCATATTAATAACAATTAATCAACATTAATGATTTAATCAAATAACAATAAATCGACGGGAAGGAACAACTTCTTCCAAATTATTTTTAATAATTTTAAATCTCTGTCATTTCAATTGACAACTTAAAATCCCAGGCCAGTAATCAGGCAAAAATCATAGCAACTACGCAGTAAATATCATGCGCAAGCAATGCCGAGTGTCGAACGGCGCGGACCAACAATAATAAATTGTGCACTGCCGAAGAGTCGAACGGCTCGAACCATAGATGCATCTAACTGCCCCGCTCGCGAATCGATCATTCGACGCGGTTATAAATAAAATTATAAGGCTAGCCTACTCGCGAATCATACCTGCGACTCAGGTGCTCATATGAATATACACAAATACAGGGTCATCCTGCTCGCGAATCATCCGTGCGACTCAGGAACCCGAAGTTACACATGTTCACACAATGAGTCCACATTTTTATCAAGAAAGTGGTAAAATTCTTTTTTTTAAAGGAACATGAAATATAATTTTTTTAAAAATCTTTGTTTTGAAACTCATTTGTCAAGTCTAATGATATTCCATAATACAACCCTATGAGGTACACAATTATCCATAGAGGAATCAATTTCTCTTTCTAGATGATTAGGAAAATGGACTCTAGTCTTCTTTAGATATTCAATTACGATTTCGATTATATTAGCAGTTTAATATTACATGCAGGATTACAGGTACAACACGTAAGGCATGCTAGTGGGTCCTAGACTAACCGGACATGGAATAATAGTAGCTAGCACGAACTCCCGTCACCTCGTGCGTACGTAGCCCCCGAAGATAGTAGCATATACTTAATTAATTCACCTAGGGGGACAATTCCCCCTCACAAAGTTAGAAAGGAGACTTACCTCGCTCCGAAATCCCATAACCGGCCTCCAAGCCCTCCCGACGATTCCAACGGACGCACAACACCCCAAAACTATCCAAACAACGACAACCCAATGAAAATATACTCTAATATTTGCAACAATTCCAAATTATATAATTTCCCAACCCCGCTTAGTAAAATGACCAAAATTCCCTCGAGCCCACGTGCCCGGAAGCCGAAATTTCTCGAGGATATATTCTACCCATAGCCTTACTAACTCAATTATACAATTTACTCAAATATTCACTCAATTTGTGGTTAAAATCTAAATTTCCATTTTCTAGGTTTCTTCAATAATTTTCCAAATTTCTACCAATTTCCATGCCTAATCCATGCATATAATCTTGTATTTAACTTAGAGGCACGAAGGAGTTACTTACCTTGACATTGCATGAAAAAATACTCTCTTTGAAGCCTCCCAAAATCGCCTAAGCCCAAGAAGAAATGAAGACAAATGAACCAAAATCCTTGTTTTAAAATATTCTGCCCAGGCCGATTTCTGCACCTACGGTCCCCTTATCGCACATGCGCTTCCGCAGGTGCACCCAAATCTCCCACACCTGCGGTCTCCTTGTCTCTACCCCAATATCGCACCTGCGGTGCCCTTATCCGCACTTGCGGCCAAATCCTTGCTGGTGTGGTCACAACAGATGACAACAAACTTCAGCTTTCTTCAACTTCAAATATTGATCCGTTAACCACCCGGAATCCACCCGAGGCCCCCGGAATCCCGTCCAATTATACCAACCTGTTCCAAAACATAATGCGAACTTTCTTGAGGCCTCAAATCACATCAAACAACATCGAAACCACGAATCACACCCAAATCCAAACTTTATGAACTTAGAAATTTCCAACTTCTACGTCTGATGCCGAAACCTATAAAATCACGTCCGATTGACCTCAAAATTTGCACACAAGTCATATTCAACATTACAGACCTTCTCCAACTTCCGAAATCGCATTCCAACCTTGATATCAAAACTTCCACTTCCGGACAGATTTCTCAAAAACCTTCAAATTTCTATCTTTAGCCAAATGACTCCAAAATGACCTACGGACATCCAAATTCACTTCCGATCGCGCTCCCAACTCCAGAATGACCACAAGAACCTATTCCCAGACTCGGAATTCCAAACAAACATAAAACTCCGAAATGCACTTCAAGCCCAAATTTACAAAATTCTTCAAAAATGCTGACTTCCACAATGGGTTTTCCAAAATCCGATCCGGACATACGCCCAAGTCCGAAATCATCATACAAACCTGCTGGAACCTTCAAATCCTGATTCGGAGGTCGTTTACTCAAAATTCCAATCTTAGTTGATTTCTCCAACTTAAGGCTTCTGAAATGAGAATTTTCTTTCAAATCCAACTCTAAACTTCCTGAGATTCAATTCCGACCACACCTACAAGTCATAATACCTGAAGCGGATCTGCTCATGAACTCAAATTGCTAAACGACGCACTTGAGCCCAAAACGACCGGTCGGTTCGTTACATTCTTCCCCACTTAAACCGACGTTCGTCCTCGAACTGCTCTGGAGTTACCTGAAATCACTGTTTAACACCTTGAGCATCTGCCCGTGCTACCACAACCTAGTTGAGTATATTAGCTTGATCAAATCTAAATATTTCTTCTTTTATCCATATAATAAGCTCAGAACCTAGTTCCAATACCTGAAATTTTCCCTGCCAGGCCTAGTTCCAATATATAAACACTGTATCGACTACCACACGACATACCAGAACATGACTGCATACCTTTGCTGAATTAGCGCCATGCACCGCAAGAATCATCATCTAACCACAATGACGTTCCCTGAACCTTAATAGCCAAAATTTCACGAATCTGATGCTCCCAATGCACCCATGATATATATATACATACATCCTGCTATGATGCTGGCGATACCACCACAACAGAGGAAATGTGCAGAAATTCATACCCAACTGCAAAGTTAACAAATCCTCGAATACCTCATCTTGACTAGAATCATCACCTCATTATGAACCTGAATAATGGTATTTGTTCTTTAATATACACTTCACATAACCTTATCGCACTGATCCCTGATTCGATAATCTCGTCTCACCCAGTACGAACCGCCCAGACAACAAACCACCCCAAACATGTCCAACAGCCTCACATAATACCACATCGCGCCAATAGGCCATATCTCGAACATGATAATAAGAAACGACTCAGGAAGGGACTATTCAACTCACGCAACTAATATGAATTCCTATCAGAAAATAGGAAGTAAAACACAAGAAAATAATTATAGGAACCTTACTCAACATCACATTGTTGCGGCGTGCAACCCGGTTCGAATAACATACCCGTAGCGACGTACCACCCGATCCACACATAAAATTTACATAAGAAGCTATATATACGGAGCTGATCTGCTCACTATTACAAATTACTGAATATCGATCATAAGCACACTATGTGCATAATACCATCCTGGGGAGACTGATAAAGCCCTAGGCTACAAAACTCAAGCACAACTGAGGTGCGATATATATATATATATATATATATATATATATGGATCTCAAGAGATATCCTGCTCACATAACATCCCAACTAAGCTAAATAGATTTTACCTGGGTCCATATTAACCCACTTTCTCTGATAATTCGCAAGAACAACCATCATAGCCGGGACAAACACACTCCAATCCACAACCAAATGAACTGAACGCCCCTCATGCATAACTTCTCAAGTAAACAATATAGCACTCCTTTATAATCAGTCCAAATCTTCAATCCATCAAGTGACTACATGTCACACTTTATACAATCCTTTCGTGGTCATGCTTCCACGACCTTCCACACAAGGTAACAAGTCTGCACATCCACCATGGCCATACTATGCTGTAAGACAAATCAAGAACCCATAACCAGGGTACATAGCCTCTTCCACCGAATATCCATCTCAGGTGACACTGAAGGTAACACCAACTTACTCTGAACTTTTAAATCACTTTTTCTTGCTCTCCCGATCTCATGACATCCTTATTAACACCGAACTGCAATCTCGATTCGTACTCCCAATTACATACTGCTTACTGCACCTAACATGCCAATATGAGGTAGCGCAAGAATTCCATCAGAACTTCTAAACCACCAATAGGGTGAACACTTCATCATATAGAAACCTTTTACTTAACTCCATTCAAGAGTGCCATCTCAACACACGAGTGAATTCCCACAATCACCCAACATGCAAATCCTTAAGTAGTAGTCTATACCACCATAACCCTTTCGGGATCCGCCTACACCTGACAAGCCATAACATTCAAATGCTCCCACATGACATCCGTTACGACGGCCGAAAAGCCCCGTACACACCGGCACAAACCACATGCATAACTTACTTCCATAAATGTTCCATTTCAACCATGGCTAATCAATCTATTAGCTTTTAATCATCTTCAATTGCCTCACGAATAATAGCAACTTCCTCACACTCATAGCAAACTCAACCCTCACTCATCCCGAGTGGCCTTGATTCACGAGACTATGCTGCCTAAATCCCGCAACCCGTCTCCTACCCTTCTGATAATCTTTCTTCAATCCGGAGTTTATTTCTCTCACTCCTCAATACTATCCTGCATGTCGAAACATATCATAGAACATTCCAACCATCTTCCCCTTTTCTCATAAATTACTCTGCAACAACTTGATTCTCAATCATACTGTTGCTTGAAACCCTTAAACGCCACAGTCTTGACTTTTGAACTCACTAGGACCGCTATTGAGAGTCACCCACTCTAATTGGCCCCGAATGCAATCAAGTCCAAGGCTCTTCTAGCACATGAACACCCCTTCCAAGGAACCACGCGACCGAGTCACTATCCTGACAACTCACCTATGCCTTAAGCAAAATTTTGAATCTTCCAAAGCCTAACCCTGACCCGACAGGGCCAACTTTTGCACACATTCATCAAATCCCACGCACAATCACCATTTTACTCCTTTCCCTTAGCTGAAATAACTTGCCAACACGTCGAAAATCTGCGACCCTACGAGAAGACAACCCTACAATCCAACTGCAGATGGTGGGACTCCCCCACTTAGCCGGAAGCTACTCCTTGCACCACTCTTGACCCTACCGAGATCTTTTCTCCTTTGATAACACGATCTTGCTCCACCAATCTGTCCAATTCCTCCAAATTCTCTTGCCAGCACTCCCTAAATACTCAAACTCTCTAGAATCATTCACACATTCTGCCTCTTACCGAATAGACACTAGAACCCCTCACCGAGACATGCCAACCTCGCCATCGCTAACCTATTCACAGGAGATAACCCACCTGTGGAAATCACCCACGGACACGTCCCAACGATGCTTAAATACACGCTCTCTGCGACTTCAATACCCCATCTTACGCCCTGCTTCAGTTACCAACTTTACTAGTCCGTCCGCTCCTCATGGACATCCATTAAATGCGTGATAATATCTTCAAATTCCAAGCTATTCTAACGTTCCCCCACTTTGCGGCTGCCCGACTTCCGCTTCTTACACCTGGCCTCCTAGAAATGGAACCACCGCCTAGCCTGAATTCAGGATCAATCTCTTCCAACCGCATTCTTCAATACTTCTTCTCAATACTCTGACCCCACGCAACCAAAGAAACCAAAGCACCGACAAACTTAACACATTCCATCTGATCAATGACGAGGACTCAACGTCACAGGTGCATATCCCACCCCACTTGAAGACACCCAGCCTTACTACTTTATTAACTCCAACTGGAACATTCATAACCCAAATGCCTTTTCCTCTGTCGGAACTAAAATACTGAAGTCTCGAAATCACACTCTGAGAAGACCCCCCTTCAAACCATTCATCACCCCTAACATACGGGCAAGCATTCTATCATCATATTGACATCACCCGATAACCAATCGCAAGCATCATCACTACCCTAGCATAGCCTTAAAGCTCCCAGAAACACAACTACGGAGCTGAAACAACATATTATTCTCTTGCAGGGCCATAACAACAGCCCCAACAAATTATACATGGAAACATCTCGAATTACATTCGTAGCACCATTTCAATTCCTCAATTCCTGATTCATAGCAAGCGCTTCTCGACGCGTAAGGTTGAGTAGGAATGAACATAGGCATAAGCCTCAAAGGAATCAACTCGCACGATGAGGAATCAAGAAGGGAAGTACCCCTAACAGCCCTGTAGCCTCTCGAAGATAAGTACAGACGTCTCCATACCGATCCGCAAGACCCTACTAGACTTGCTCATGACTCGTGAGACCTAAGGGAAACTAGCGCTCTGATACCATGTTGTCACGACCCAAAAATCCATAAGGTCGTGATGGCGCCGGACATCAATGTCAGGCAAGCCAAATCATTAATTAATTGAAATAATTTTCCGGTTTTAACATTTATGAAAACATTTCCTTTCACTTTATTACTTATTAACCAAATAAAAATCTGTTAAGTAAAAAAATGGTTTAAATATTACACTTAAGCAGATATATTCCAACACATCCCAGAACCCGTTGTCACAAGTACATGAGCAATTCCTAAGAATTTATACAATCATTACAAAGCCTGTCCGAAATACAAATTAGGACAAGGAAATTTAAAAATGAAAATCAATACAGTACGAGGGAGACTCTGTCAGCTGCGGATCGCCTCCGGATGATGCAGCTCGCCTANCTTTAAATCTCTGTCATTTCAATTGAAAACTTAAAATCCCAGGCCAGTAATCAGGAAAAAATCATAGCAACTACGCAGTAAATATCATGCGCAAGCAATGCCGAGGGTCGAGCGACGCGAACCAACAATAATAAACTGTGCACTGCCGAAGGGTCGAACGGCTCGAACCATAGATGCATCTATCTGCCCCACTCGCGAATCGACCATTCGACGCGGTTATACATAAAATAATAAGGCTAGCCTGCTTGTGAATCATACCTGCGACTCGGGTGCTCATTTGAATACACATAAATACATGGTCATCCTGCTCGCGAATCATCCATGCGACTTAGGCACCGGAAGTTACACATGTTCACACAATGAGTCCACATTTTTATCAAGAAAGCAGTTTTTCTCAGGTTAGTGGTAAAATTCTTTTTTTTAAAGGAACATGAAATATTGTTTTTTTTAAATATTTGTTTTGAAACTCATTTTTCAAGTCTAATGATATTCCATAATACAACCCTACCAGGTACACAATTATCCACAGAGGAAATCAATTCTCTTTCTAGATGATTAGGAAAATGGACTCTAGTCTTCTTTAGATATTCCATTACGATTTCGATTATATTAGCAATTTAATATTACAGGCATGATTACATGTACAACACATAAGGCATGCTAGTGGGTCCTAGACTACCCGGACATGGCATAATAGTAGCTACGCACGGACTCCCGTCACCTCGTGCGTATGTAGCCCCCGATAATAATATTATATAATCAATTAATTCACCTAGGGGGACAATTCCCCCTCACAAAGTTAGAAATGAGACTTACCTCGCTCTGAAATCCTATAACCGGCCTCCAAGCCCTCCCGACGACTCCAACGGACGCACAACGCCCTAAAACTATCCAAAAACCGACAACCCAATGAAAATATACTCTAATATTTGCAAAAATTTCAAATTATATAATTTCCCAACCCTGCTTAGTGAAATGACGAAAATGCTCTCGAGCCCACGTGCCCGAAATCTGAAATTTCTTGAGGATATATTCTACCCATAGCCTTACGGAATCTGAAATTTCTCGAGGATATATTCTACCCATAGCCTTACTAACTCAATTATACAATACTCAAATATTCATGCTCAATTCGTGGCTAAAATCCAAATTTCCATTTTCTAGGTTTCTTCAATAATTTCCCAAATTCCTACAAATTTCCATGCCTAATCAATGCATATATCTTGTATTTAACTTAGAGGCATGAAGGAATCCTCTCTTTGAAGCCTCCCAAAATCGCCTAAGCCCAAGAAGAAATGAAGACAAATGAACTAAAATCTTTGTTTTAAAACATTATGCGCAGGCCGGTTTCCGCACCTGCGCTTCCGCAGGTGCGTCCAAATCTCCCGCACCTTCGGCCTCCTTGGCTCTAGCCCAATATCGCACCTGCGGCCAAATCCTCGCAGGTGCGGTCACACCAGATGACAGCAACCTTCAGCTTTCTGCAACTTCAAATATTGATCCGTATCCGGAATCCACCCGAGGCCTCAGGGACCCCGTCCAATTATACCAAGTTGTTCCAAAACGTAATGCGTACTTCCTCGAGGACTCAAATAACATAAAAAAACATCGAAACCACGTATCGCACCCAAATCCCAACTTTATGAACTTAGAAATTTCCAACTTCTACATCCGATGCCAAAACCTATCAAATCACGTCCGATTGACCTCAAAATTTCCGCACAAGTCATTCAACATTACGGACCTTCTCCAACTTCCGGAATCGCATTCCGACCTTGATATCAAAACTTCCACTTCCGGTCGGATTTCTTAAAAACCTTCAAATTTCTATCTTTAGCCAAATGACTCCAAAATGACCTACAGACATCCAAATTCAGTTCCGATCGTGCTCCCAACTCCAGAATCACCACACGAACCTATTCCCAAACTCGGAATCCCAAACAGACATAAAAAACTCTGAAGTGCACATCAATCCCAAATTTATGAAATTCTTCAAAAATGCTGACTTCCACAATATGCATCGAAACGCTCCCGGGTTATCCAAAACCCGATCCGGACCTACGCTGAAGTTCAAAATTATCATACGAACCTGTTGGAACCTTCAAATCCTGATTCAGAGGTCGTTTACTCAAAATTCCAATCTTAGTTGATTTCTCCAACTTAAGGCTTCTGAAATGAGAATTTTCTTTCCAATCCAACTCTAAACTTCCTGAGATTCAATTCCAACCACACCTACAAGTCATAACACCTAAAGCGGAGCTGCTCATAACCTCAAACTACTGAACCATGCGCTAGAGCTCAAAACGACCGGTCGGGTCGTTACATAATTGAAATTGTTATAAAACAATAAAAGAAAAAGAAGAGTATTACAGAGAAAAGTAGAGCGAGAAAATTCTTATTGATTTGGGATGAATTACAATGGAGTAGATCACCTCTATTTATAGGAAAAAAGTGGCTTATCCACCAAGTGAAAAACCCTAAGATCTCTTTATACATTCACCTTAAATATAATTCTATTTATAATACTCCCCCTTGAATGTCTATTCAACAGATAATGTGCCTCGCCAAAAATTTAACTAAAATAAAACCCAATGGAAAACAATTCTAGTGAAGGAGAAAGAGTACACATATCTAACAATATGCCTTTTTGTTGCCTCGTTAAAACCTCGCAAGAAATCCAGTGGGACAAAACCTTGTAAGGGAAAAAGAGCACAACACATATTAATTCCCCCTAATGAGAGCATCAATTCACATTTTTAAGCCTTCGCATCTCAATCTTGTGCGCCATCTTCAAAAGATCGTTGGTATAGATTTGATAAACAAATCAACCATATTAACTTGAATGAATATGTTGCACCTTGAAATCATCATTCTTGATAGATACATAATGTCTTCATATAATTTCGAGGAATGGCTTTTCAATATCCCCATACAGGTAAAAATCCTCGTAATCGCATTATCATGCTTATAGTTAAGATACATATGTGCACAAATTGCATTTAGAATGTGGTGCTTCAAAATCAAGAATTGTATATGCTTTAAGTGATTTAAATCCTTCAGAGATTGTCATATAAGCCATAGAAATTGACTTTAGATGCATTTCAAGTTTTCATGCCATGCTAGACATATAAGATAGATAAAAGTGATTACACACACCATTGACTTTATACTTTCAAGTATTTGAACTACATGTCCACAACTACATGTCCACAACTACATGTCTTTCAAATAAAACCAATTCTATTCGAATTGTTTCTACGGACATAAGATCCACACACACACACACACACACACTATATATAATATATATATATATATATATATATATATATATGTATATATATGTATATATATATATATATACATATATATATATATATACATATNCATTTTTATATCGGCTTCAGCCTTCTTTTTTCCAGAAAGACATAACATAGAGATCTCTTCATTCATATTTTCAGGTATGTGAACCTCTTCTGAGATTTTATGAAGTATTATGTCGTGTGATCTTCTAGATCATTTGTCTCATTTTTATGATCATTTTGATCATTTGCTAATCTTCTTTATCAAGAATTTTATTTGAAATGATTTGTCTATACGCTTTAAACGTACCATAGACTTTGTCCTTCTAGGACTTATTCTTATAGGAGCATTTACAGTGAGAATATATTTACTTTGTTTGGGTCTGTGTCTGACATGCTTTGCAATATATTGCAGATGAATTATCTTTTTATGAACTTCAAGTTCATATTATCTTATTCGAGGATTCAGATGTAGAAATAATAATTCATTCCACGTAACATTTTCTCAATTGTTTATCCTTTCTCCCCTCATGTTAGAAAACCTAACTTTCTTCCTCAACTTTTGGAAACCCACATTTGTGCGTTATGGTGTTAAACAAAATATACACCGCATATAAAAAATATTAAGATGGAATTATTTGGTTTCTAACCCTGAACCATTTATGAGGTGAAAATATAATATACTTTCGTATATAACAAATATCAAACTTATATAGATAGCTTTATTTTGATTAACAATAATTTAGCTATTAAGTGGAGGCACTCGATAAATTATTTGGACAACTGTGATGTAAATCAACTTATCAAGATGAATTGTCTTGAATAGAAAATTTGAAAGGTATGCTCTAAATTATATTACTGTGCAAGTTACCTCAAAAACACCAGGTTGTAGGTTAATAATATATGCACATGTAACCATCTCATAGATGCATCTTTATAAGGTTTAAATGGCAGATGAATGTGCCCATATTTACCTTTATCATGATAAATTCCAGGATTCAAGGGATTCAATCCTAATTTCAGTTGGTATAATAATCGCGAGAACAAGCAACACAAAAGAATTCATAAAGAATCTTCTTCAACACTTACCTATGTGAATTCTCATTTATTTTGCTTATCATACTTTAATCAAGATTGCTCAATAGGCCATTCCTGATAAAGCTTTCTGTATTAGTAAACTTCAGGATTAAATCATGACATGTGCAATTGTTAATTAAACTCCCAGTTTACTATGGCATGAGTTTTTATATCAATAAACATCTATTTTACTGTGTCATGTAATTTCACCATATCTTTTATTTATGTTGTACAAAATAGGAAATAAAGAGGATAATTTTTATATATATAGGGTAAGGCTGCGTAAAATAGATCCTTGTGGTCCGGCCCTTTCCTGGACCCCTCGCATAGCGGAAGCTTTGTGCACCGGGCTGCCCTTTTTTTACCCTGCTAGTTGTAGTAATATAAATATATTAAATCTTCTCATTATTTATAGTCTCAATATAACCAATTGCTTTCGCGAATACTTTAGAAACTTTAATAAATTTCTTTGAGACTTACTACAACATAACGCCTTATTGTTAATCAATTTTATTCCTTAAAAATAGTAATAGTTGGATCTTTCAAATCTCTCAATTAATTTTGTACTACCATATATTCATCAACATCTATATGGCGAATATCTCTTTTAAAGAGAAAGTTATACCATTATGGTCATGGTCAAAATTCTATGCAAGATCTGTTTCTTGCATCACTGTTGTCATTTAATAATCACATTGACAAAATATTTTGGCATACAATAAGTACATGACCAATGATCATTCATTGCATAATAATGAAATTATTTTTTTATTTTCTCTCAAATCTCATACTAGAGGTGAGTGTGGTATATTTACTACCACTAGCGCGTTTTATTCTTTCAAGAAAGAATATATAATCATAAACACATGTTGCCACATTTACACCATGAATGAACCATAATAATCTATTTGTACTTAATAAAATCTCATGTCAAATCAATGACAAACATTACTTTCACAGAATGAATGATTATTTTGAGAATCCTTATTATTCTCATTATCATAATGATGACGATTATAATTTCGTCTATTGCCACGACCACATCCATTGATACCTTCACGGTAATTATTTTAGTCTTCTTTCAGACTTATTACATATTGCTACAACATTCTCTTAAGGGTACGAGAATGAAGAAAATTCAATAGGACCAGTTTTGACTTCTTGTGCTCATAATCATACATGAATTTGATCATGGAAAGACAGAAATTTTATCACTTCGGGTGGCTATAACTTCTACAAATTATATTAGAGTTATAATCAATATTTAATGTCTTTGCTTGTATTTAAAATCAAATGATAGATGTAGAGAATTTAAAAGAGAAAAGTAAGGTAAAATACTTACCTTAAATCCAGAATTTATTTATGAACGAAGTTCATGGAACAATTGACAATCATTATGCTCAATGTTATGTACAAGTTGATCACCATGCACGTATCCCAAATCCCGGTGACCAAAGCAGATGCCTCTACTCAATTGGTTAGAGTCTTGTGCTGATAACGTGTTATAAAATAATAAAAGAAGAAAAAGAGGATTGCAGAGAAAAGCAGAGAAAGAGAGAGAATTCTTATTGATTTAGCATAAATTACAATGGAATAGGACACATCTGTTTATAGAAAAAAAATTGGTTTAGCCACCAAGTAACAAATCCTAAGATCTCTAAAAATATAGACATTTATCTTGAATATAATTCTATTTATAATAGAAATACGTAATCTTGCATACATAGTTGGAAATAGCGAAACAATTCTTACCAATTACTTAATCAATGTACGATATGTTCAATTCCTGTTATTTAATTTATTTTTTATATAAAACAATTAATGTATTATTTTAGGATTATAAATTAAATTTTAGAAAAGATAATTAAGAATATTTTTACATTAAAATGTAATAATTTTATTCACTTGAAATAATTTTTTTATTGATTTATGAAATCCTTATTTAATGCACTCGTTTTCTTAAAAAAGAAAGAAAGAAAGAAATAATAAATGGGATATATTAGTAAATAAAAATTCCATGGGAAGAGAAGTAAAAGTTGGAATATCCTCTTGTTCCACATCTGCTGAAATGTGTGAGACTGTGAGCTTTTCCTGCCAGCGAGCCCTACAGATGTGGACTGCACCTAGTGTGGGCTTTTCATGTGCTATAAGCTTCTAAGTTAGGGATGACAAAAAATTGTAAAAATAGTACGGGTTAGCTAGTTTTCGGACTGGTCATTTAAAAATAGCCAGTATTTGTAAAGCCATAAAAAATAGCCACTATTTTGCTGCAAAATGAAAAGTTCCGGCATAATATACCGGAGATCGGTGCACCTGTGTATGAACTTCCAGCATATTATGCTGAAACTCCAACACGGGAAAGGTTCCAGCATAATATACTGGAGGTTGGAGCACCTGTGTATGAACTTCCAACATATTATGCTGGAACTCCAGTATATTACACTAGAGTTCCAGTATGAAAAGTGATAAAATTTTAATTACTTTTGAAACTGTGGCTATTATTGAATGACCACTTGTAAATCTGGTTATTTTAGAATTTCTCCCTAAAACATTAGTAGTATAGGACGGGTGTAACGACCCGACCGGTCATTTTGAGCTCTGGCGCGTCGTTCGGCAGTTTGAGGCCTTGAGCAGCTTCGCTTCAGGTATTATGACATGTACGCGTGGTCGAAATCAAATTTTGGGAAGTTCGGAGTTTTGGAAAGAGAGCTCTAATTTTGGAAGACTTAAGTTGGAGTAGTTCACTAAAGCGTGATATATGAGTAACAACCTTGGAATCGGGATTTGATGGTTCCAACAGGTTCGTATAATAAATTTGGAGTTGGGCGTAAGTTCGCATCAAGTTTTGGATGACCCAGGAGCGTTCCGACGCCTATTGTGGAAGTTGGCACTCTTGAAGAATTTTATAAATTTGGGTTGAGGTGTATTTCAATGTTATCGATGTCCGTTCGGGATTCCGAGTATGGGAATAGATCCATATGGTGATTGTGAAATTGGGAGCGCGTCCAGAAGTGGATTTGGAGGTCAGTAGGTCATTTCGGGGTCGTTTGGCGAAAGTTGGAAATTTGAAGGTTTTTGAGAAGATTGAACAGGAGTGGACTTTTTGATATCTGGATCAGAATTCAATTCTGGGAGTTGGACTAGTACGTAATGTCGAATGTGACCTGTTTGCAAAATTTGAGGTCAATCGGGCATGATTTTATAGGTTTTGGCATCGAATATAGAAGTTTGAAGTTTTAAAGTTCATTAAGCTTGAATTGGGGTGAGATTCATGATTTTGATGTTGTTTGATGTGATTTGAGGCATCGAGCAGGCCCATGTTATGTTATAGGACTGGTGTGTGTGATTGGTTAAGGTCCCGGGGGCATCAGGGTGGTTTCGGATGATCAACAGATCAATTTGGAGCTTGGTGGTATTGTTGAATGGCCTGAGTTCTGGTGCAATCGCACCTACGGAAAAAGGCTCATATGTGAGACGCTGCAAAATCGGCAAGGGAAACGTAGAAGTGGAGCTTGGCCAAAAGGCCTGGGTCGCATAAGCAGGCATAGGCGCGCAGGTGCGCGAGCACAGAAGCGCACGAGGACCATAGAAGCGGAAGCACATATGCGCTACATGGGGCGCAAATACGGGAGCTGTTGGGCCAAGATGGAGCCGCACCTGCGATGGGATTTCCGCGGGTGTGGAGCCGCAGAAGAGGCTATTGGACCGTAGTTGCAAAAGTCGGACTGGGCAGTGTCATTTTAAAGACAGTATTTGGCCATTTTTCTAAATTTTTCATCTGGTTGGGCGATTTTTTGGAGCTCTTGGAAGGGGAATTTCCGTCATCTATGTCAAGGTAAGTGATTCTCACCTATTTCAAGTTAAGTACATGGTTTGTATAAGGATTTAAACATGGAAATTAGTAGAAATTGTGGGGTTTTGGTAGAAAACCTAGATATTTATATTTTTTGAATTTGACCACGAATATTGGCATGGAATTGAGAACAAATCACATATTTGAATTAATGATGTTATGGGTAGTGTTTATCTTAAAAAAATTTCAGAATCCGGGCACGTGGGTCCAGGGGTGAATTTTAGGAATTCTTCAAATTGGGTTGGAAATTCACTTTAATAGTTAAGATTTGAACTCTTGAGCATGTATTGACTATTTTATATGACATTTGACTAGCTTCAGGTCGTTTGGCACCGAGTTGAGGATTGAAAGAACAATTTTGGACCGGAAAGTAAGCTTTGAGACGAGGTAAGTTTCCTGTTTAACTCTGTGAGGGGGAAATTACCCCTAGGTGATATATTTGATGTGTGCTACTTGTCGTGGGGGCTACATACGCGCGAGGTGACGAAAGACGGTACGTAGCTACATTCATGTTATTGTCCGGGTAGACTTAGGTTCACATCATGCTATAGATGTACTATTTGAGTAATTTCTCGCTTATTAAATTCCTCTATTTTGCAGTTCTATTTGAGACTAGACTTGCTATTGTAAAGACCTCAGGGGTTCATGGTTAGTCACAAGATAATATTTTTCCTCTTACGGCATGTCTCCAATATATATATGTTTCATTGAAAGAATTTTCATTAAAGAAATTACAACTCAAACGTTTATTCGTGAATGGGGTCAAGGACCCATCAAAGCTTCTTATTCTAATGGGTCAGGCAGTGCGCCTCGACAGAATTATGTATTTCACTCTTATGGGATCAGGTCGTTTGCCTCGACAGGATTTGTACCACATGATTTAAACTTGTTCATTTCATTTATTTACTTTGCCTCATACTTACTTACCTCTTTACTGTGACTCATGTTATTGGACCACTAGTGAGTGTTGATGTCGAACCCTCGTCACTACTCCTCCGGTGTTGGGCTAGATACTTACTGGGTACAGGTTGCTTACGTACTCATACTACACTTGCTGCACATTTTTGTGTAGGTTCATATATGTCTAGAGGCCTTGTGAGAGCAGGGGGCGTGTATACACACGGGGACCTAGGTGAGTTGCATTCCATTTGTTGACTTGCAACCAGCAGAGTCTCCTTCAGAGTATTTACATTTTTCCTGTCCAATTTGTATTCCGGACAGTTGTTGTATTTTATTTTATATTCCTAGTTAATGCTCATGCACTTGTGACACTGGGTTTTGGGATGATTATGGGTTACTCTATATTGAAATTGTTATAACCCATATTCACGTACGTTGGTTCATGCCATAAGTTAGTCGACGTAAACCTGAGAAGATATTATCTTTGAGATGATAAGAAGTTAATCCTATTGGTATTAAATGATACAAGGGTGTATAAGGGTGGTTAACATGTATTAGAAGTTAAACGATTCAAGGATGTTGTAACCCGTATTTATCGGTAAACCTAGAGGTGCTTAATATTATCAAGAGATTTTAAGATATTTGAATCATATAATATCTTTATCATAAGTCTTGATTCAAACGAGTTATGAAACAAAAGTCGACAAAAGTTGTCGCAACTTACGTTCATAAATTTACTTAAACTTTGGGTCACATGTTACTAATATTTTCTCCAAATTTACTTGGAAATATGAGGTGATATAACTACCACATTGAAGATCTATGAGTATAGTTTCCAACACATTAAACCGTTCGTCGATATGATCTCGGAGTAGAGAGATATTCACATTTTTGCGAGATTGCGCCAACCAGCTCTTTATGGGGCCCACATAGGCGGTTTAAGACATATGGATATATATAAGATTCCTCAACCCCATTTTTAGTCATTATTTTTCAGTATATTCAGACCTTAGAACTCTAAAAACACACTCTCAAGTTTCTCTCATGATCGAAGACCCAAACAAAGGGCAAACAACATAAATCAAGTGTCGGAAATCCCGTGGCGCTAGTAAGTTTCTTGTTCTTCTAATTGTTGCTGATTTATGTAAATACTCCCTCATGTTTTTAATATCAACCCTAGGTGATTTCAAGTCTTCTAAAGTAATTCTAGTGCCAAAAAATCCTAATTGATTTCTAGTTTCGCTTCCTTGTTCTTGTGGCAGCACTGGAGGGATATTTCATGGAAAATTAAGGTCAACTTGGAGTTTTCTTTCTGTTTAAAGGTAAGGAACCTCTTAATCTACATGTATTTAAGATTTTCCAAGTTGCAGCTAAGTCATTGAAGCTAGAACTTGTGAATTATATATCAAAAGACTTGGTAGTAATGTTGTTGGTTGGTGGACTGTTTTGGGAGGCTCAATATGATTCTTATTGATGTTTTTTGGGATTTTTGGTGAGTTTTTTTGACTTGTGTGAATTCATATAGATAGAGGAGGTGATGTCCGTTTCATCGTAAAATAGGTTGTGGTCTATACATAATAGTTACGACGCTTAAACGATAATGATAGTGTCATTTCTCTTATTGTAGACTAAGGAGTCGTGACATTTGCATAGCTTGAGGTTGGGCAGTATATACAAGGTATGTGAGGCTATCCTTTTCATTCCTTTGCACGACTCCAATTGTACATAAGGTAATGAACGAGCTTTCAAGGATACTCTACTCTTAGAAGCTAGCAGTACTTACATTGTTTCCCTTCTTATGGAACAATTAATGTTGAGGTTGCTTCTCTTATTCTTATGTTATCAATGGAGTTGGTACTTCCTGATTCTTGATGAAGAGTTAGTCCTAATAATGTGTACGGAGAATACCAATCTTACGTCACTCCGGAAGGTTCGGAATATGATTCCAATGTGTCCAGCATGCATTATATATATATGTATCTATTTTACTCTACCGAGACGCGCTATAGTCGGCCAGGTACGACACCTATTGTGCAACCACAGATCAGTTGGGTTTTACCTAGCTTCACATGACCGGGTATGATTCTACTGAGTCTTATGATGGCCGACTACGTTTTTACCGAGCCTATTACGGACGAGTACGATATGATGATGATGATGCCCACAGAGGCATATATTTTAGAAGTTTATGTGTGTGTGTGTGTGTATATATATATATATATATATATATCATGAATTTCATATCAGTAGCCCTCAGAGGTACCCAGATGTTATAGGTTATATATATTCTTTGTCCCTATTTATATTACTATTCTTACTTATTCCTCATCTACTCTGTCTCATACCTCATCTACTCCGTCTCCTCCAGAGGATAGTAGGAGGCACCCAACACCACTAGTTCCTCCATCTGCACTACAAACCAAGATATGGGGAGTGCGTGTAGTTGTTGACTAGCTTGGTAGCTTCTCAGGCTCAGAGGCAGAATACCAGTGCTATTGATAAACCGGTTAGTACGAGAGTTTGTGATTTTATTAATCTAGACCCTCCAGTGTTTATCGGATCAGATCCTAAGAAGGACCCACATACTTTTATTGATCAGGTTCATCGTACACTGCAAGTTATGCATGCTAGTGATATAGAGGCAGTATAGTTGGCTTATTATCGGTTATGGGATTTAGCGGTTTTCTGGGATGATAGTTGGGAGAGATCTAGGGGTCCAAACACTCCTCCAACTGTGTGCAAGGAATTTTATGAGGCCTTTCTTCGTCACTACTTGCCAGTTGACATATGATGAGCTAGTGCTGATAAGTTTTTGAACCTTAGACAAGGTAATATGAGTGTGTGAGAGTATAGTATGTACTATGATTCTTTAGCAAGGTATGCTCCCCATATGGTGGCCGAGATGAGCGATAGGGTGCATCTGTTCGTGAACGGGTTGGGACCACATCTCATAAATGAGTGCACGTCAGCCTCCTTGGTGGAGGGCATGGATATTTCCCGTATTCAGGTTTATGCCCAGACCCAAAGGATCATAAGCGCCAGCAAAGGGCAGATATGGAGCAGAATAGGGGCCAGCATAAGAGGGTGATATTTGTAAGGTATTCTGATGACTTCAGAGGCAGTGTCAGGCCCCAGTATTCAAGGAGTTCGGCGCCACCTGTAGCTAGTGCTCCTCCACAGTTTCAGAGGCCTCGGGATTGATTTACCTATTCTAGTCCAGGTCAGAGTTCGCGGGCATCAGGCTCGCAATATCATAGGGATACTAGTTAGACGAGACCCCCAACACCCCGTTGTGATCAATGCGACAAGGCCCACTTGTTGATACCCAATTTTTCCCAAAATATTTTTAAAATTGCATACATACCTTCAAAATCATGTATTAGTGGCAATGGGTATTTTTTTCATAATTTTTCTACTTTTTTATCAATTTGTCTAGAATTTTGTTTCCAATAAATAATTAAAAATTTGCATTACAAATGATTTCAAAAACATTTCTTGATTTAATTTATTATTTATGGTCCTATTAAGACCAAATGATTCCATAGATAGCCAAATTGGCACCTTTTGGCTATAATTGCAATAACTTTGCAATTATAGTCCATGCATATAATTTTGTACTATTGCTTACCAGAAATTAGTCATTCATCTTTTTAAATACCAAATAATCATTTTAAAATTATTTCTATGCATAAAACTCATTTTTTATAATTAGTAATTATTTTATAAAATTATTTTAATTAAGTTATCTTGGTATTTAACAAATAGCCCATTCATAATTCAATTACAACCTATTAAACCAGCCCAAACACCCAAGCCCAAAACCTAAACACTACCGACCCAATGCTGGTTAGATCTTGGCCATTGATCAATTTTGATCAACGACCCGGATTTAATCTTACCTTAATTAACCTAAATGACCTACTCCCCAAACCCTTCACTCTCTCATTCTTTCCGCTGTCACACCCCTCTCATTATCTCTCAAACTCCTTTTGCCCTAACCATGGATCCCACCCGCCGTTGCTTGCTTGCCGGTAATAATGGTGGCTCCACCATCACTCCTAGCCCTAATGGCTCCCCTCCTATGGCTAGGATTCATGCTGTCTTGAGGTCCTCAAGGGACCAGTGACCGTTCACTCATCCCTGGGCCTGTTCTCACAATTCTCAGGCCACCATGGATCGATTGAGTAAGATCTTCATATTTTTCGGTTAAACCTATAGGTTTCTAAGCCGGTCTCTCTATCTATGGGTTATTCCTCTCGAAACCCTAATTTTATCTCTTATCTCTTTATATTTGTAACCGATCTGAGAATATTTGAACTATTTTACTTATTTTCTATGAAAACCTTTCTGATTTTTTGAAACGTCTCTTCATTTCCTAACTAGAGTTTTTGAAACCTTTTCTTCAAAATGATTTTTCTTTGATTTTTAAGTGTTATTCCTTGATTCTTATGTGCTTAATCGATTTTGTTAGATTTCCTTTTAACCGTAATTGGTTATGTTGAAAACCCCTAATTTCTTGGCTTTAGTTTTGGATTCTGAGTTCGTCTTTATTGTCTGTTCGCTCAACCTGTCTGTATGTTTGATTCTCATGAATTTGCTTCAATTAATTTGAGTATTTTGTGATTTTCGCCCTGGTAACATCTCATTAGGGTTCCGATTTGGTTCTGTTTGCTTACACTGTGTTTATTTGCTTATTCATGGAAGTCTATACTATTTCCCCAAAAATTAGTGCCACTTTGATTGTTTGAATCCCTAATTTCCTGTAATTGAATCCCTTTACTGATTTCCTGTGATTGATACTCTTTACTAATTTCCGATTACTTTTCCTGTTTTACAACCTTTAAATTATTTTCTTACCTTATTATGTGACTGACTACATTATTAATTGATTCTTACAGTTATTTCCTTAATTAGAACTTTATGAATCTATCCCTAATTACTTGTTCTATACCTACAGTGTTTGAATTCTATCCTTAATTGTTATACTCCAGCTATGTGATTTTTTTCCTTAACTTGTTTTCTGTCTTTTACCATTGGTAAATCACTCCCTTAATTAAGGGAAGACTTGGACTTGTTTTACTCTGATTGATTCCGAGTTCTATAATTACTAAGCAGTTTGACTCTTACCTTATTTACCTAGCTTTCAAACTACTATATATACTGCTCTCTTCTACTCTCATTAGACAGTCTTCTACACACACGAACTCACGTTAGTTCACAACTCTCTCATACACTCAAAAACTCTTCTGCTTAATTTTGTTACTTGCTATTGCTACTGAATTAGCCGGCTGCAAACCAAGGCTTACTATTGCACTAAAGTATTCTTCACTTTGTGTCTATTCTTCTTACTAGTATTTCTGATTTTAAATTCAAGTTCCAAAATCAATGTGTTTCTTTTACTGCTTTAGTTTATCATTTTACTAATCTGTTTTTGTCTATTGTTTGCTTAGCAACATGTGTTTAACTTTTTTTACTTAGTATACTAGTTATGTTCTAACCCTCTTTTAGGATCAACCTATTTATGAACATGTTTACTTCCTGTGTAATCTGTCTCTATTGTGACTCTACTCTGGCTTTGAATGTTTTTCTATGAGTGCCTAGTTCTGGTATGCACCTATTGTGCAATTGTTACCTTAAGTTGGTCTGACTATATGGTCAATTCTGTTTGATGACACTATGTCTTCTATTATTTGTTCTGAAATTCATACTCCTATACTATGTTTACATCATTAGTTATCCCCAACCCCACAAGTCCCCGATCACTTCTAATTCTATGCAACCATGTCCCCAATTAGCAATTCTGGAACCTATAACATATTGTCTGTTATTCCTTGAGACTTCTATGCTTATGCTTGTTATGTGCCTACCTTGGGTGCTGTATCTGTCCCCAACCCCCTTACCCTTGTGTGAAGGACTATTGTTAGAGTATTGCTCAACCTGTTATGTTGTGCAGTTGATCTACTATTTGTTTAATTACCCTACTCTTGTTCAAACTATTTTACTACTAAAACACTTCATACTTTTATGAACTTCAACCGAGTCTTTTCAATAGTGTTTTATACCAAAGCATTTTCAAAACCATGTCCAACACTCTCACTCTACTCTTAGGTCCTTAAGTTATGCCCTCCTGTGTGTGACTTCTTTGGGATTCCTGTGAGATCCCTCTGAACTCTGATGGACTGGGGCTGGCTCTTCCACACGCACTTACTCAGCTCTGGTTATGAAATCTGGGTATGAGCACTGCCCGGGATCCTTGAGGTCCTTAGGGAACTCTGACACACCTGGACACAAGGAAGGCTATGAAATTTTGACAGTTGAGGTTATGAACACCTGGTATATATGGGCATGCTTCAGGATCCCTACAATGTAACTTCTTCTTTTATATCTATTTATGTAATTCATTCAGCAACTGGTCTGTAATAATTATTTGTAAACAAATATTGGGGATGGCTAGTGAAATAGGGAGGGTAGACATATAGTTCTGTTAATATAATCGGGTAGAAATAATATTTGAAGCTTTACGTTATTTCTACCTACATTAGAATCCATGTTTTAGGACCAACATGTTCATTCAAACCATGTCAAGCATGCACTAGATACCATGTTCCTAGGATTTCATGTCTACCGTTCCAGCATCTTATCCATGCTTTGTGTTTATCGCTTAGAAATCCTGCTCCTAGGGCAGTAAACAACGTTAAGATAAAATTTGTTACTCCTGTGCATTCAAAATCATCACCCTGTAACTCTTTGTGCATTTTAGAAATCATGCCTTTAGGAATTATGTGTATCCTGAAATTATGTCTTAACCATCCTGCATTTATATGTGCATATTAGATATCCTGCTCTAGGATTTCGTTTTCATCTGCTTAACCACACTTAGTTTAACTACTGACTAACAAAAAGGTAGAAACAGTGTCACATTTGATTGTCTTGCTCTTAATAAAACTAGTAACAATCACTGCATAATCGTATCACCTAGAACAACATGCTTTTACGTAAAACAACTTTTGAAATATTTTTTAACAATTCTGGTAATTATTATGCACAATCCCACGCCTAGGCAATCCTTAGGTAATTAATCTCTTTAAAATATGGAAAACTACTTGGTTGTGTTTACTGTTTAAAGACACGGGTTTTAAAATTAGTAGGCAAACTGATTAGGTCATTGCTATTGAGTTTATAAATCAAGCTGCATATTTATGTGCATTGACATTCACTTAGATATCATGTCTTAGGATCCTGTCTAATAAAACTGCCTCTTGTTTTTGTTTAAGATGTGCTGATTATGTGCATTACTTGTGGAGGTAAATCTGGGCCTCATAACTGCTTTTCCTGCATTTATATGATTAGTCCTATTTGTTCTTGCCCGTCGCTTAGAATTTTATCCTTTTAAAAACCTTAGGGGTCTGTCTAGCACTACCTATACTTAGAGATCCTAAATTCCTCCAGGACCATTAAGAAGGGACGGGTAATAACATGCTTAGAGATCGCTAAATAAACTCGCTTAATAACCGCTAAGGGGTGGGGTAAAGGGTAGATATGGATATGATGACCGGTGCGCTAATGCCAGGTCTAGCCCCTCACTGATGAGTGATTACCGAGCATTGCATTGATGTGATCTTCTAGGATAAACAACTTAGGACTCCCCAAAACCATTACTTGTTTCCATGTGTATACTTTGACCGCTTATTTGCTACTTGCTTAAATTCACGAAGTTTGTTTGGCCGGGAACCAAAGTTTTGGACTTTGAGGGGTGCCTAACACCTTCCCCTTGGAGTAATTTCAAGCTCATCTCTGGTTATTCAATTAGTGTTATTATAACTCTTAATAGGTGACCTAACGCACCTTAATTTGTTAGGTGGCGACGCTTCAAGTCCTTCACATCCCTTTTCTCAGAAGGAAAATGAGTTGTCCCAACAACGTCAAAAACCCTGACCGATCCAGAAAGGGAAGGAAAAAAGGGGGCGGGACAGCATGGTGACTCTGCTTGGGATTTCTAGGCTTTTACCATTTCAAACTGCTTTCTGAATATGTCTTTATTTTTCTAAAACCTGCACCCCTTCCCTTTTCCTTTATGTGCAATTAATTGTTTACTTTACCAAGTACTTATTCTTTTAAATGAAACTGACATGTTTCTTTTTGTTTTCCTTTGTAACTGCTTTTCAATCATAACAGTTGTATTTACCGCTTTCATAACGTGCAAATACATGACAACATGCTTTTATTGCTTATTTTATTGTTGCATAATCATGATCAACATCATATTCCACTCGTGCCTATATAAATCCTATAGCAACGCTTGATGAGTGGTTGCGCTCTTCCTATTTTACATCACCCCCTAAATTCGGAAAGACTTATTTGCGGTAAAACTAGTCGATCAGCGGTGCAGCCAAAGAATCCGTGCCTTTCTCCCTCAAGTTGTCCACTTGAGGGTACCAGTCTTGTGATGACCCAAAAGGTCATCCTGTGAAAATTAACGGACGTGTCTCAGATCAAAAGTGGAAAATTTGATAGTTTATGAAGTTTGAAAAAATTCCATAGATTTATGAGTTTATTTCATTGTTTTTGATGTTATTTTGGTGGTTTAATTACTCGAATAAGTTCTTAGGATGATTTTGAAGTCGTGTGTATATTTGGTTTTGAGCCCTGAGGGCTCGGGTGAGTTTCGGGTAGGTGTCGGGGTGCTAAAGGGTTGAAAAATCTGGTGTAAATAGGCTGTTGCTGGTGTGTGATGCTTTGTTCTATGTGATCGCGTAGGGTTAGCTGCGATCGCATAGCCTTAAGTGAGGGGGAGGTCAGTTTCCTCTATGCGATCACATAGAGCTGTCCGCGATTGCATAGGGGTATAGGAGGTCCGAGTGGGGGGCTGGCTAGGTACCCTGTGCAATCGCATAGACTCATTCGCAATCGCATAGGGAGGGGTTCCTTGAGCGTTGCGATCGCTGGCCTCTGTTCGCGATCGAGGTGCATTAGAAGCAGACCTCTACGCGATCGCAACACTCTTTTCACGATCGTATAGGCTTATTTCGTCCAGTCATTTTAAAGCCTTAAAACAGAATACCCATTACGGGATTTTCATATCTTTCACCATTTTCTTCTTCTCCACTCTTCTTGGGCGATTCTTAGGAGACCATTCCACCATAGCTTCATAGGTAAGTGTTCTTAACTCTAATTTCTTTCATTTTCCTTCATCAATCACTAGATTCTAGGTCTAAAAACATGAAATCAAAGGTAGAAATTGGGGGGTTTTGGGTAGAGTTAGGGATTTTGAAAGTTTTGGGAATTCAACCTCATTTTGGGGTCGGATTTCAAAACAAATTGTATATTCGGGTTCGTGGGGGAATGGGTTATCAGGTTTTGGTCCGAACCTCGAGTTTGGACCAAGCGGGCCCGGGGTCGAATTTTGGTATTTTTGGAAGAATTATGGGAACTATATAATTAGGCTTTGGGACTGAGTTATTGAATAATTATTGATGTTATTTAGTCAATTTATGTCTAGATATTATCGTTTCGGAGTCAGATTCTTGGAGCCGAGATAAGTGTTTGGCCTAACCTTAGCATGAGAAAATAGGTATAGAGTCTTATTTGCTATGTGTAATTCATGTCCAACGTATAGGTGAGGTGACGGGTACCTATATGTTGTGGTCAAGCATGCCTGTGAGTCGAATTTTGATGATTTATTTAATGTTCTTTGATATTCTTTGTGCCGTGAATTATTGGGAACCTTTTTTTTTTTTGGCAGATCCACTAGGCAGGAGCCTAGGGATAGTTTTATTAATACTAAAAAGCTAAAAAGAACCACATAGGAAGAGTACAAGTAAGGGGGGACAATAGCACCAGTAATGTTGCCTCTATGCCTTGGCTATCTAATTACTCATCTGCGCCTCACTATGCCCTTATGGCAACCTCATGTAGAGGAATCATGGTGTAGATGCCGACAAAGTCTCATGAGGGCATATAATCTCATAGCCATTTGGATATCTTTCCAAAGGCATAGGGCTAGAGAAACACAAACTGGGCTAAACCTTACCTTACTAATCCTATTGAGGCAAATAAAAAGCCTCACCTACTAGCATGCACATAAAAAGAAAGAACTAGCTAGTGCTAAATATTCTATGATCATCACAGAGTTTATAACATACTCTGTAATGATATTACATAAAATAATGCTAATGTGATGGTAGAATAAGAATATGTAAACATAACAGTGATGTACTATCTTCTCTAATTTTATGAAGTCTTCAACTTTTAACCTTGGAACCTTGGAAGTGGTATCTTGAGGTTATTTCATGACGTAGAAAGTTATTGATTATGTGTTCGGTCGAGGGTTTTACTGTTGACATTATAATTCTGAGTGAGATTGGTTATAGCTGAGTCCCTTGCCGAGACAATAGAATTTTGCTGATTATTTCCGTACACTTGAAATGTCGTATTGTCAATCTTTCATATCAATTGTTGCTTTTATATTTATTTATGCACGAGGGAACATTTCGTGCGGAGTGATTATTATTTATGCACAAGGGGATATTCCGTGCCGAGTGATTATTATTTATGCACGAGGGGACATTCCGTGCCGAGTCATTATTATTTATGCACGAGGGGACATTCCGTGCCGCGTGATTTTGAGGCTATGCACGAGGGGACATGCCGTGCCTTCTCCTGTCTATTTTACTTGTTTTGAGTTGTTATTTCCTGTTTTACTTTTACATTTCCGTTAGTACTTGATTCTACCGTGTTAGCAATTGTTGACCCTTTTATCCCTAGCATGTTCTTCCCCGTAACTGTATTTATTGTTTATTTTCTGCTATACTATCGAACTGCACAAGTACAATTTGTTGTCGTATCCTAGCCTCGTCACTACTTCGCCAAAGTTAGTTTCGACACTTATTCAGTACATGGGGTCGGTTGTACTGATGCTACACCTGCACTTCTTTATGTTGTCCAGATTACGCAGTCGGACCCAGTGGACATCGTTAGGGGGGAGTGTCCTTCAGTCCATTCTAGACGACACCGAGGTAGTTCCACAGGCGTTCATGGATCTTGGCATCACTGTCTATCTTTCCTTCTGTCATCTATGTGTTTCTAGACGGATATATCATCTTATTTCAAACTGTTGTTTTTAGCTAAATCTTAGACTGGTTCGTGAGGTTGTGACTCCATTTCTGGGTTCTTGTACTTAAAGGGATTTTTTCGTTATTGGATATTGTTATTTAGATTTTATTAAATGTTTCCGCACTTTATCTCGATTATCTAGTCAGTGTTTATTACTTTCACTTGTTAATAAATCAATTCAGTTAACACGTTGGCTTGCCTAGCGGGTGCAACGTTAGGCGCCATCACGACCTGAAGGTGGGATTTCGGGTTGTGACAAGTTGGTATCATAGCACTAGGTTTCTTAGGTCTCATAACTCACGGACAAACTTGGTAGAGTCTGAGGGATCGGTACGGAGACGTCTGTACTTATCCCCCAGAGGCTGCAAAGTTAGGAATAACTTCACTTTTCTTCTTTTTAGTCGTGCGACTTGAATTCTAAATGCTAATTGAGTTTAGATTCTATTCCCTCGCTGATGGCGAGAATACGTGCTACCTCATCTACCGACCAGCAGCCCGATTCTCCTGTTGCAGCTCCTACGAAGGGCCGAGGCCGAGGCAGGGGCAGGGCTCAGCCCAGTGCAACAGCCCCAGTAGAGGACCCACATGTAGACTTTGCCGGTGAGGTTCCTACTCAGACAGTTCCAGTTGGACCAGCTCAGGTCCTAGAGGGGTTCATTGCCACCCTGGTGCTTCAGGACGCTCTAGTCCACTTAGTGGGATTCATGGAGAGTGTGGCTCAGGCTGGTCTTCTTCCTACTTCACCAGCCATTTCTCAGGATGGGGGAGGGACCCAGACTCCTGCTACTCGTACACCAGAGCAGCTAGATCCTCTGTTCCAGACTCCGGCACCTAAGACGACCGGGTATTCTGGCACCGGCAGTTGAGGAAGCAGCTATGTCAGCAGATGCTTTATGGAGATTGGATAGATTCACCAAGTTATTCACTACTACATTTACTGGTGCACCATCAGAGGATCCCTGGGATTATTTGGAAAGCTTTCATGAGGTTCTTCAGAACATGGGCATAGTAGAATCCAATGGAGTTGATTTTTCTACTTTTCGTCTTTCAGGTTCCGCCAAGACTTTGTGGAGAGACTATTGCTTGACCAGGCCAGCTGGGTCTGCACCGCTGACTTGCGCTCAGTTCTCCGAGTTATTCTTGGGGAATTTCCATCCAGTTACTCAGAGGGAGGATCTTCGGAGGTAGTTTGAGCGCCTTCAGTAGGGATCTATGTCTGTTACTCAGTACGAGACCAGGTTCATCACTCTAGATCGGCATATGCATATGATACTTCCCTCTGATCATGAGAGAGTGAGGAGGTTTATTGAGGGTTTGGCTCAACCCATTAGGCTTCAGATGGCCAAGGATTCAGGTACTGATATTTCATTCCAGGATGCGGCCAATATGGCCAGGAGGATTGAGATGATTTTGTCACAGGGTGGTGGTCAGGGGGCTGACAAAAGGCCCCATCACTTCGGTCGATTCAGTGGAGCCTCATCTTGGGGCAGGGATTCTTTTGGTAGAGGTCATCCTCCCAGACCCTATCAGTCGGCACTTCAGGTAACTCACAGTGCACTGCTAGTTTCTATTAGTACACCACCAGCACCTATCAGTGCACCGCCGCTTCAGAGCTTCCATGGTGGTTATAAGGGTCGACAGGGCCAGTTCCAGAGTCAACAGCCACAACAGCAGAGGCCTTGTTATTCTTGCGGTGGTTTGGGGCATATTTCCAGGTTTTGCACCCGAGGTTCTGGTGGGTCTCAGTATCAGGGTTCCCGTGCCATGGTTCCCGCATCAGGCGCACCCCCACCCCCTCAGCAAGCGAGGGGTGGATGTCATGGTGCCAGAGGTGGAGGTCACACTCATATAGGTGGAGGACATTCCACGAGAGGTAGAGGTCATGCCGTAGTAGGTCGACCCAGTGATGTTCAGGTTGGAGGGGCTCAGCCCCGGCGCTATGCTTTTTCTGCCAGGCCTGATGCTGAGGCTTCTGATGCAGTTATTACAGGTACAGTTGCAGTTTGCAGTCGAGAGGCTTCGGTGTTATTTGATCCGGGTTCTACATTCTCCTATGTGTCTTCATATTTTTCCCCTTATTTGAGTATGCCCCCTGATTCCTTGAGTACTGCTATGCATGTGTCTACACCGGTGGGTGATTCTATAGTGGTAGATCCAGTCTACTCTGCTTGCCTATTAGTTATTGGTGGTCTGGAGACTCAGGTTGATCTTTTGCTTCTTGATATGGTTGACTTTGATGTTATATTGGGGATGGATTGGTTATCCCCCTATTATGCTATTCTGACTATCATGCCAAGACAGTGACCTTGGCCTTGCTAGGGGTACTTCGTTTGGAGTGGAGAGGGACTCCTAGTCATTCTTCTGGTAGAGTTATTTCTTATATGAAGGTTCGGCGCATGGTCGAGAAGGGTTGTTTGGCCTATCTGGCCTATGTTCGTGATTCTAGCGCCGAGGTTCCTTCCCTAGAGTTTGTGCCCGTGGTTCGTGAGTTTCCATAGGTATTCCATGTTGACCTGTCGGGTATGACACCCGACAGGGATATTGATTTTTGTATTGAGGTAGCTTAGTGAACCCAGCCTATTTCTACTCCTTCGTATCGTATGGCCCCGCCAGAGTTGAAAGATCAGTTGCAGGATTTGTTGGATAAAGGCTTTATTAGGCCCATTGTTTCTCTGTGGGGTGCCCCAGTGTTGTTAGTCAATAAGAAATATGGCTTGATAAGGATGTGCATTGACTACCGGCAGTTGAACAAGGTTACTAATAAGGATAATTACCCTTTGCCGAGGATTGATGATTTATTCGACCAAATTCAGGGTGCTTCAGTATTTTTCAAGATTGACTTGAGATCTGGTTACCATCAGCTGAGGATTAGGGCGTCTGATGTCCTTAAGACAACCTTTCGTACTCGGTATGGGCATTATGAGTTCTTGGTGATGTCATTTCGGCTGACAAATGCCCCCGCTGCTTTTATGGAATTGATGAACCGAGTGTTCATGCCTTATTTGGACTCGTTCATTATTGCTTTCATTGATGATATATTGATATACTCTCGCAGCCGAGAGGATCATGATGGAGTCGTCTTACAGACTTTGAGGGATAGTCAGTGTTATGCCAAATTTTCCAAGTGTGAATTCTAGTTGAGTTCAGTTGCATTTCTAGGCCACGTGGTATCGTCAGAGGGTGTTCAGGTGGATCCCAAGAAGATTTCAGCAGTCAGAGATTGGCCTAGACCCACCTCAGCTACAGAGATCCAGAGTTTCTTCCATTGCAGCACCGATGAACAGGTTGACTCAGAAGAGTGCTCAGTTCAGGTGGTCTGATAAGTGTGAGGCGAGCTTTCAGAAGCTCAAGACAGCCTTGACCATGACACCAGTGTTAGATTTTCCCACATGTTCAGGACCGTATACCGTGTATTGTGATGCTTAATGGGTTGGGCTTGGTGCAGTGTTGATGCAAGATGGCAAGGTTATAGCCTATGCTTCTCTTCAGTTGAAGGTTCATGAGAAGCTCTATCCAATTCATGACTTGGAGTTAGCAGCGATTGTGCATGCATTGAAGATTTGGAGGCATTATTTGTATGGTGTTCCATGTGAGGTGTTCACAGATCATAAGAGCTTACAGTATCTGTTCAAACAGAAGGAGTTGAACATGAGGCAGAGGAGATGGTTAGAGTTACTGAAGGATTATCATATTACCATTTTTTATCATTTGGGGAAGGCCAATGTTGTGGCCGATGCTTTGAGCCAAAAGTCAGCTAGTATGGGTAGTCTTGCTTATTTATTAGTCGGAGAGCGACCTCTTGCATTGGATGTTCAGGCTTTAGCCAACCAATTTGTGAGGTTGGAGGTTTCTGAGACGGGCAGTGTGTTGGCCCATACCGTGGCCCGTTCTTTATTGTATGATCGTATTCGGGCCAGGTAGTACGATGATCATTACCTATGTACTCTTAGAGATACATTTCAACAAGGAGGTGCCAAGCAGGTCACAATGGATGATGAGGGAGTTTTGAGGATGCAGGGCCGCATTTGTGTGCCTGATATTGATGGCATTCGTGAGTTGATTCTTCAGGAGGCCAATAGTTCCCGATATTCCATCCATCCGGGCGCTGCAAAGATTTACCAGGACTTGCGGCAGCACTATTGGTTGCAGAGGATGAAGAAGGATATTGTAGCTTATGTAGCACGGTGCTTGAACTGTCAGCAGGTTAAGTACGAACACTAGAGACCCGGTGGTTTGATGCAGCAGATTCAGCTTCCCGAGTGGAAGTGGGAGCGTATCACCATGGACTTTGTAGTTGGACTCCCACGAACTCATAGGATGTTTGATGCAGTATGGGTCGTTGTGGATAGGCTGACCAAGTCAGCGCACTTCATCCCAGTATTAGTTTCATATTCAGTAGAGAAGTTGGCAAAGATCTATATGAGGGAGATTGTTAGACTGCATGGTGTACCCATATCCATTATATCATACCGAGGTACTCATTTTACCTCCCATTTCTGGAGAGTGTTTCAGCGAGAGTTGGGCACACAGATTGAATTGAGCACAAAATTTCATCCTTAGACGGACGGACAGTCTACTATTCAGATTTTGGAGGATATGTTGCGAGCTTGTGTCATTGACTTTGATGGTTCATGGGACCAGTTCTTGCCTTTAGCTGAGTTTGCCTACAACAACAACTATCAGTCGAGCATTCAGATGGCCCCGTATGAGGCGTTGTATGGTAGGCGGTGTCGGTCTCCAGTCGGATGGTTTGAGCCGAGAGAGGCTAGATTGTTGGGTTCTGAGTTAGTACAGGATTCCTTGGACAAGGTGAAGATCATTCAGGATAGACTTCGTACAGCTCAGTCCAGGCAGAAGAGTTATGCGGATCGCAGAGTTCGAGAGTTGGCATTTATGATAGAAGACCGGGTATTTCTTCGGGTGTCACCCATGAAGGGCGTGATGAGGTTCGGGAAGAAAGGCAAGTTGAGCCCTAGGTACATAGGTCCATTTGAGATTCTGGATAAGGTAGGAGAGGTGGCCTACAGACTTGCCTTGCCACCTAGTTTGTCAGCCGTGCATCCGGTATTTCACGTATCTATGCTCCGGAGGTATATTGCGGATCCATCTCATGTACTTGACTTCAATGGTGTCCAGTTAGACAAGAAGTTGTCTTATGAGGAGGAGCCGATAGCCATATTAGACCGGCAGGTGCAACGGTTGAGATCGAAGAGTTATCCTTCGGTTCGTGTTCAGTGGAGAGGTCAGCCTGTTGAGGAAGATACTTGGGAGTCCGAGTCTGATATGCGGAGCCGATATCCCCACCTTTTCCCCGATTCAGGTACCTTTCTATGTCCGTTCGAGGATGAACGGTTGTTCTAGAGGTGGAGATTGTGATGACCTAAAAGGTCATCCTATGAAAATTTAGGAAAAAAATGTGTTCTGAGGCCCCGAAAGCCTCCGTTAATCTCCCGTCGATGTGCATGCGCAGTCTGGGCGCGTAGCCGGGAAGCCATTATGTGGAAATGTGTTAAACAGTTGAATTTATTATAATTAATTGAATAAAGTTGACTTTGGTCAACATTTTTGGTAAACGCACCCGGACCCATGATTTGACGGTCCCGAAGGGTCCGTAGGAAAATATGGGACGTGGGCGTATGCCCGGAATCGAATTCCGAGATCCCAAGTCCGAGAAATAGATTTTTACGGGAAATTGTTTTCTCAAAATAATAAAGACTTTTGAAAATGAACTTTTATGTGAGATCTGTGTTACTGAGCCCGTATTATGGTTCCGGATCCCGGAACAGGTTCAATATGTGTTATTTAAGTTATCTGTAAAATTTGGTGAAAAAGGGACTTGGTTTGACGTGTTTCGGATCAAAAATGGAAAATTTGATAGTTTATGAAGTTTGAGGAAATTCCATGGATTTTTGAGTTTAATTCATTGTTTTTGATGTTATTTTGGTGGTTTAATTACTTGAATAAGTTCTTAGGGTGATATTGAAGTCGTGTGTATATTTTGGTTTTGAGCCCCGAGGGCTCGGGTGAGTTTCGGGTAGGTATCGGGGTGCTAAAGGGTTGAAAAATCTGGTGTAAATAGGCTGTTACTGGTGTCTGATGTTTTGATCTATGCGATCGTGTAGGGTTAGCTGCGATCACATAGCTTTAAGTGAGGGGGAGGTCAGTTTCCTCTATGCGATCGCATAGGGGTATAAGAGGTCCGGGTGGGGGGCTGGCTAGGTACCTTGTGCGATCGCATAGACTCGTTCGCGATCGCAGGGGGAGGGGTTCCTTGAGTTGTGCGATCGCAGGCCCCTATTCGCGATCGCGGTGCATTAGAAGCAGACCTCTACGCGATCGCAACCCTCTCTTCGCGATCGCATAGGCTTATTTCGTCCAGTCATTTTAAAGCCTTAAAACAAAATACCCATTACGGAATTTTCATATCTTTCACCATTTTCTTCTTCTCCACTCTTCTTGGGAGATTCTTAGGTGACCATTCCACCATAGCTTCATAGGTAAGTGTTCTTAACTCTAATTTCTTCCATTTTCCTTCATCAATCACTAGATTCTAGGTCTAAAAACATGAAATCAAAGGTAGAAATTGGGGGTTTTGGGTAGAGTTAGGGCTTTTGGAAATTTTGGGAGTTCAACCTCATTTTAGGGTCGGATTTCAAAACAAATTGTATATTCGGGTTCGTGGGGGAATGGGTTATCGGGTTTTGGTCCGAACCTCGAGTTTGGACCAAGCGGGCCCGGGGTCGAATTTTGGTATTTTTGGAAAAATTATGGGAAATGTATAATTAAGCTTTGGGACTGAGTTATTGAATAATTATTGATGTTATTAAGCCAATTATGTCTAGATATTATCATTTCGGAGTCGGATTCAAGAGGAAAGGTCGTGATTGAGGCTTGACTTGCATTCTTGGAGCCGAGGTAAGTGTTTGGCCTAACCTTAGCTTTAGGAAATATGTATAGAGTCTTATTTTCTATGTGTAATTCATGTCCAGCGTATAGGTGAGGTAACGGGTACCTATATGTTGTGGTCAAGCATGCTCGTGAGTCAAATTTTGATGAGTTATTTAATGTTCTTTGATATTCTCTGTGCCGTGAATTATTGGGAACCTTGGAAGTGGTATCTTGAGGTTATTTCATGACGTAGAAAGTTATTGATTATGTGTTCGGTCGAGGGTTTTACTGTTGACATTATAATTCTGAGTGAGATTGGTTATAGCTGAGTCCCTTGCCGGGACACTAGAAAGGGTAGTGAATCTGACCTTTTAAATGGTCAAATTCACCCCCATAAGATGCTTATATATGTTGGTTTGGACGACTTAGATCTTATGTCACTATGGGAGCAGCATGTAAAGAGTCGAATTTGATCTCTGTAATGATCATTTAAAAGGTCAGATTCACTACCCTTTAATGCTAGCTAATGACTCTATTATGACTTCAGGGATATAGAAGTAATCACAGAAGCTTCTAAGAGATAATTCTACTGTGATAATCATACATAGATGAACAACCAGATTTTAACAAGCAATTACATATTCAGCAGAAAGAGAGGCAACATGTTTTATGCATTTTCTTAGATTGAATATGACTATAAGGGAGAGTTTGATTCAAACCCAGAGATACAAACTTGCTTGACATTTCTAACAACCATACCAATACTTCAACCAGTATTCATTTGAACACTTTGACTATTCTTGGTTTTTTTGAGAATGAATCAGACCATACAAGGGTTCAGATTCTTTACTCTACAGCTCTTCTTAACTACATGCTGTATACCCTTTAAAGGGTGAATTCCATCCATCTGCACTACATTTTTGTGCACTATTATGGAGTGAATTTGACCATTGATGGGCCAAATTCATCCACCCTAGTGCTAATCCTAACCTATCTAGAGACTTGCTTGTTGAATCTCTTTATTGATCAAAGAGACTCAATTGAAAGCATATTTTTTGCATACCTATAGAGAGAACCTAACCATAGACAAGGTCATATTCTACACCATAGTGCAGCCCTTTATAGAAAGTAGAACCACAATTATCAATTACATTTATATACCTCTAGCCTGAAATAAATAGAATATACCAGCAAAGAAATACCAACAGCAAAACAATATCTATCACACTCACAGAGTCATTATCATGCCAATAAATATCTACACAGTCACATCTACATAGAAACAGAAGAAGTGACTTCGTTTATCAAGAACAACCAGTTTTATACAGTGAGTAGAAGATGAGGATTCTAGTCCAAGAATTTCATTAAGAAGAGATGAGCTGATTCATACCTTGTTAAGAGAAAAAAACAGCAAAGAGACTTGACCAAATAAAGGTCAAGTATGAACAATAATCAGCTAAAAGAAAGAGGGTTCAGTAGCAGCAAACAACAACCCAAAGAAAACCCAGTAGCCCAGCAAGAATTGATCAAGAAATCTTGAGTAAGAATACTTAAAACTCCCAAAATCAGAGTCTAAAGGAAAAGAAACAGAAGCTGAGAAATAGACCATGTATTTTTGAACTTGATTCTAAGGGAAATCAGATTTTTCTTTGTTTTTCTACTAATACTTTTTTTTTTTGAAATTTTAGTTTATCAATGGAAAATACTCTGATTTATCTGTATTCTTTAAGATATTTTCAGCAGCTTAGGGAGAGTGAAAAAAAAGGAACCCCCTATCTCTAGAAAGAGGGTCTATTTATAGGAGTCCTAAGGATGGGATATGCCTTGGCCTATTCCTCATCCAAAAGGCTAAAATAGTACATAGGGCAACTGTCATTCTTATCTTTGGGACATCTTCCCTATTCCAGAATCTTCTAACCTATTAAAAGACTCTCCTACCCTTAAAAATCTGATTTCTAAACCTACACTACCTAATATACCCCTTGAAGTCCCTGAAATTACCATTAGGTAACCAGGGTTAAACTTTCTTGGGTTATTGTTAACTCTAGTTGATTAACCCTGGTTAGGTTCCTTAGTTAACTAGGATTAGGTATCAACTTCTGATTTAAGTCAATCAATTCAGTCCTTAGGTTAGCTGATTTTAAGTTTAATTCAATCTAAATGTGACTAATTTTTTCATTAACCTAACCAAATCAGTCCCCTTAATTACTCTTTATTCTATCAATTGATCTCAAGAAATGGCCAAAATTGAACAAACATATGCTAAAATCATAATAAGTGAGCTAATCAATTCAGGTTTGAATCCCCAATTCAAACATTAGTTTGTTAAATCATAAATGGATTAAAGGGAAAGGGTCAAATAATTCAAGCGCCATAAAAAGGAAAATCATAATTAATTGATGAATAATCAACGAACTATGACTAAAATCCAATGAACTTTTAACTGATGATTAGTAGAACAACTAATTCCAAAAATCGATTACCATTCAAAATCTTGACTAAACCAAGGCATGTAAAATTCGAACAAGAAGGAAATAGAGGCAGAAATGGTCATGTATGCACAAACAAAACCTAAACTAAAGTCATGCATACTAACAAAATATGATTATCATACAGTGTTTGGACCCGAATCAATTTAATGATGTCAAAAATAGGGATCAACATGCTTACAATTTTCATACTATCAAAATAGAAACAAAAAAAACAAACAATGAATATCAATTTAATGAGGGACATTGGCCGGAAAAAAGGATGCCAGACATTGTCCGAATTCCAGCAGGGTTTGAAAATAGCTCAAACTCACATGAATCAATAGCTCTCATCAAGAGCTATTGACTCATGTAGGTATGAGTCATTAAATTTTCTCGAATCGGCTGGATGTGGAGTTTTAGGATTTCAGATTTTTTTAGATCTGAAATTTGGGGAATTTGAGCGGGTTGTTGACGAAATCAATGGTAGGGGGGATTGAGGGGAGGAAGGGGATTTTCCGGTGAGAAGTTGGGGTGGTTTGGAAGTGGTCCGCCGTGGACTGTGGTGGTATATGGCGGGGGAGTTAGAGCGGCTAGGGTTTGGGTGTTAGAGAGAAGAGAGGGATGTGAGGCGGCTAGGGTTTGAGGGGGTTAGGCTTCTGATGGAAATGAGGGTGGGGGGGGGGGTTGTTTGGATAGTTATATATTAGAGGGGGGTGAGTTCCTGGCCGTCTGATCTATTTCGATCAATGGCCGGGATTCAATCAACTAAACTAAACGGGGTCGTTTAGGATGGGGGGTTGGAAGGGTCAAAGGGGCGCTTGGGCTGGATACGTTTGGGTAGTGGAAGAATAAAACTTGGGCCTGGGTAATCTGGCCCAGGTCTAATTTTAGGCTCTCTTGCAATTCCTAAATTAATAAATTCAAACCTAATTAAAGCTAAAATGTTGTAATTAACTTTAAACTTTATTTCTATCTAATTACAGATTAATTAAGAATAAAACAACTAATTTTATATTCCTAATTAAGTCTATGATTTATTGGATAAAATGATTAATTTTGAGGAATTTGTTAAAAACCATGTTTCATCAAATATCTACTATTCGTCCATTTTTAATTCAATTAATTATAAATAATAAGTTCGTAATTCTTTGATAAGGGCGGTGCAATTCTTGATGAATGCGCAAACGCAAACAATTCAACAATTAATCACTAAAAACTCAACAAAAATCCATAAAATTAATTTACTTATCTAATTCTGTAGGGGTATTTAATAGGTGAAAACTTACATGCTCAAAAATGCCCCTCTTTGCTCGGAAACACGAAGAGTTTTCGGGCAAAGATAAAGTGAGCAGTTATGAACAACTTTTACCTGTTCAAATACTCCGTGTGAAGCGTTTTTAAAAAGTTTGACCGAACCCTGCTTCAAGGTTGCTTACATATCCTTGGCTATAAAGAAATCAGGTCAGTGTAGTTCTGGAGGTTTTGGGTAGCTGGGACTACCCGGTAACTATGATTTCACTGTTGTTGCTGCTGCTTACTACTTGCTGAGCTCCTTATTACACCAAAATCAACAATGGAAAAGACTAAACTAAACCTATCAACTACGAGTTACAAGATTCCTATCTATGAGTCTTCTGAAACTTGATCTTGAGTCTTGGCTGCTACTTTATACAGACTCTGATCCGCATCTTGATGCTTGTTAGTCATAGGTGTCGGTTCAATCTTCTTCAGCCTTTCGGATCAAGAATGGACATGCATAGCTTGTGACTTCAATCTATCTCGACCAGTCCCCATATTTTCCGCTTCTGTACTTTGGGGTTCAACTCGTTTCCTTTTTCTTTTCTTTTATTCTAAATTGAGACGTCTTCTTTTGTTCGTCTCAAATCCATTGTCCTAAATTGCAATCTGTTCAAAATAAAAAACAAACGAACGAAATTTTCTGCCCCAGTTTTCACTAGGAAAATTTCGTGAGTAATTGTAAGAAACTCTACACTACTTTATTATTGAAAGCGACGAAAAGCCGGGAGCAGTGCATCCGGAGTTATTGTAGACTTGGGAATGGATACCGTATATCTAAAAGCAAGCTCAATTAGGGGTTGGAGACCCTATTTTGCAAAAAATAGAATTAACTAGGGATGGTATACCCTATGTAGGAAATGAAATCAATTAGGGAATGTATACCGTTAATTGGAAAAGAAAGCATCAATTAAGGAATGTATACCCTAAATTGGAAAAGAAAAGCATCAGTCAGGGAATGTATACCCTTAACTGGAAAAGGAAGCATCAATTTAGGGAATGTATACCCTAAATTGGAAAAGAAAAGCATCAGTTAGGGAATGCATACCCTTAACTGGAAAAGGAAAACATCAATTAGGGAATGTATTGTCACGACCCCAAATCCTAAACCGGCCGTGATGGCGCCTATCATGGAACTAGGCTAGCCAATAATCACATGTTCACAATTTCTTTCAAAATCCCGATCAAGTTTCAAGCATTTCATAAAATATACAGAGTTTACTAAATACATTAGGCCAAATAACAGTTCCACCAACCCCAAAACCCGGAGCCAACATGTCATGAGCATCTAAGTAAAATAAGCCAAAGGTATACTATTATAATACAAAAAAACCTCCAAATAAATGGCTAGATACAACAAGATGGGAAAACAGAGATGCTGCGGACGCTGAACAACTACCCCTATATCCCGCAATCTGGCTCCGCACGGAAAAGATAGCTAATGCTCGGTATCTGCACCTGAATCTGCACACAGGGGTGCAGGGAGTAATGTGAGTATGCCAACTCAGTAGTAATGAAAATAAATCAAATCGAAGTGGCAAGAAATCACATAGAAATCAATGTCATCAATTCACAATATGCACAACCATTCTTTCCAACAGTATAAACATAGATATATGAAGTCATCATGCCTTAAAACCCACTTCAGAAAAGTCCTTTGAAGAATGCATAGTTTTAACAACTTCAAACCATAAGATTTAGTATGAAAATGAAATGAATCATATAAAGGCCCCTCGGGAAAAATATATTTCATAAGTCTAGAGTGAAAGTAGTAAAAATCATAGGTAGCCCCTTGGGCAAAACATGTATCATAGTCAGCCCCTCGGGATGCCTCACAGTAACTCATAATCAGCCACTCAGCACCTCACAGTCACTCATGCCTCCCAATCACTCAACACTCGGCACTCGGCACTCGGTGCGCCTATAGGGGTGTGTGCAGACTCCGGAAGGGCATCTTCAGCCCAAGCGCTAATATCAAGCCACCTCGGGGTGTATCATATCCTCACAACTATGCCCTCGGCCTCACTCAGCAGAACCACTCAAAAAGCCCCTCGGGCAAATCAGTAAAACAGGGTACTCGACCTAAAACTTCATTTTTAAATCTCAAAGTAGTGTAAATCAGGTTGGGTGTCGAAACAGTAAGAACAAAGTGGCTGAGTAACATCATCAGTAAATAGTGAGGAAAAGAGCAGTAAAAAGCCCCCAAGGGGTCTAAACAGATCGGCACGAGGCCCCAAACACGACTTATAGCCCAAATATTTCAACAATCTTTAGGACATAATTTAACATAAGGTTTTGAGTAAAATATGCAACTCATTAGTCGCCTGCGGAGAGGACCTCGTTCAATCCAAAAATCAGTGTGCGCCACATACTCGTCATCCGACATGTGCGCAATTCTAAATCAGTGAGAAATATGTAGTCCCGGGTTTCATACCCTTAGGACAAGATTTATAACCATTACTTACCTCTACCGGGCCACAACACTAGTCTACTATGCTCTTGACTCCCAAATTGGCTCCCAATTTCTATGAATTTAGTCAAAACCAGTTTAACATTATCAATATATACTAAAGGAACACAACCCAATCGAAAACTATAAAAATATACAAGAATCTCGAAATTTGGCCAAACCCGAGCCCTGGTCCCACGTCTCGGAATTCGATAAAATTTACATCACTGGAATCCTTGTCCTCCCACGATTCTATACATACCAAGAACACTAAAATCGGACCACAATTGCCCACGCAAATCCTCAAAAGAAAATTTCAATTTCCATGCACCCTTCTTCCCCAAATTTGGGTTTAATTCCAACAATTCTATGGTTTAATTACTTAGAAAACAACATATAAACGAGTTATGGAGTTTAAAACCTTAACTCCAAGTGATTCCCTTCAATTTCCTCTTCAAAACCTCTCAAAAGAACTCCCAACTCGTTCAATAATGGAGGAAAATGAACTGTTCTCGCACAAATGGCCTTTAAAACATTCTGCCCAGCCATCTAATTTCTTCAGTGCTATCGTGACATTTGAGACGCGATCGCGATGCACAGACCAGCCAACTAAATGCGATCTAAAACTAATACACGCGATCGCACAGAACAACTTTCCACCCCACACACGCGCCTCAGAATCCTCTACGCGATCGCACCAACACCCACACGATCGCACTGCCTTACCTGACCAACCTACGCGTTTGCAATCCTTACCACGCGATCGCATAGAACAAAATGCCTGCACCAATATTTTACACTACGTGATCATGGACGAGTCCACACGATCGCATTGAAGGATTCACTGCTGCTAAAAGACCAGAAAACATCAGTCTTCTTAAGGCCAAAAATTGCCCGTTTGAGCATCTGAAATACACCCGAGGCCCCTAGGACCTCAACCAATCCTACCAACACACCCCATAACATCATTCAAACTTATTCGAGCCTTCGAAACACCAAAAACAACATGAAAACACCAATCCTACCAACACACCCCATAACATCATTCAAACTTATTCGAGCCTTCGAAACACAAAAAATAACATGAAAACACTAAAATTACATCAAATTGAAGCCTATGAACTTTGAAACTTTCAAACTTTCAAATTTCGCCAACTACGCCGAAACCAACCAAACACCTCCAAGTGACCTGAAATTTTGTAGAAATATCCAAAATGACATTAGGAACCTGCTCCAACTTCTAGAATCCCATTCCCACCCCGATAGCCTATTTTCCACTACCGACCAGAAATCGCCAAAAACTAACTTTCGCCAATTCAAGCCTAATTCTACACCGGACATCAAAACTTCATTCTGAACACACTCCTAAGTCCCAAATCACCTAACGAAGCTATCCGAGCGAAAAAGTTCCACATTCCGAGGTCGTTCACCAATAAGTCAACTCTCCGTTGACTTTATCAACTTTTTGGCTACTTTAGGAGACTAAATGCCTCAATTCTCACCATGACCACTCCGGACCCAAACCAACTGACCCAACACAACAAAAAGAACAGGCTAGAAATATATGACAAATGCAGAAATGGGGAAAACAAGGTAAATCTCACGGAACAACCGGTCGGCCGTGTCGTTACATGTATACCCTTAATTGGAAAAGAAGTCATCAATTAGGGAATGTATACCCTTAATTGGAAAAGAAAAAAAATCAATTAGGGAATGTATACCCTAAATTGGAAAATAAAACATCAATTAGGGAATGTATACCCTTAATTGGAAAAGACGTCATCAATTATGGAATGTATACCCTTAATTAGAAAAGAAAAACATCATTAGGGAATGTATACCCTTAATTGGAAATGAAAACATCAATTAGGGAATGTATACCCTTAATTGGAAAAGAAAACATCAATTAGGGAAAATACCCTTAATTGGCATCGACTTGGGGGTGTGTACACCCATGTCGGGAAAAGAAAATCAATTATTGAATGTATACCCTTAATTGGAAAAGAAAACATCAATTAGGGAATGTATACCCTTAATTGGAAAATAAAAACATCAATTAGGGAATGTATACCCTTAATTGGAAAAGAAAACATCAATTAGGGAATGTATACCCTTAATTGGAAAAGAAAGCATCAATTAGAGAATGTATACACTTAATTGGCATCGACTAGGGAGCGTGTACACCCATGTCAGGAAAAGAAAATCAATTAGGGAATGTATACCCTTAATTGGTAAAGAAAAACATCAACCAGGGAATGTATACCCTTAATTGGAAAAGAAACCATCAATTAGGGAATGTATACCCCTAATTGGCATCGACTAGGGAGCGTGTACACCCATGTCGGGAAAATGTGTAGTTGGGGATTGGAGGCCCTATACTACTTTGAGTCATTTTCAACTTCAATTCTTCTCCTTTTTTTTTCTTTTCTTTCTTTCTTCTTTTTTTTTTTTCATTTTTTTAAATATTTTTCTTATGCATGCGGGAAAGGATTTTTGTAGGAAACTTCCCTTTCTTTGGAGTCAATGCTGCAGAGCTCCTTCTAGCTCTTGCGCAATTCCTTTTGGTTGCACCTGCTTTTTGCACGGTTGCTTTTGAGTTGCACATGTTTCATATTTTCAAATAAAGAACAATTTGTTAGTTTGAAACGGTGGTTGGTTTTGCGGCCTTGATTATTTCAAGTTGTTTGATCTCACCCTCTTTGACGAAGATCTTAGCCGTTTGCTTGTTTGCTGGGGATTGGGTTTCGTTTCCAAACCCGGGGACCTTAGCTTTCTATATTTTGTCGTGGTGACCGGTCACGTGGGACCCAACATTTCAACTTTATTCTACCTTTGTAAGCCTTTCATTTGCTTATTTTTTGGATTTTCGGAGTATCGGGGGGAATTTTTTGGCCCCTCAAATTCTGCCTCACCGGTTAGTCTCGTGAGACTTAACCTTTCCAATTTTACTTCGCCTTTATCGGCCTTCCATTTCTGGTCTTTCTCCCATCTTTAATTTAAAGCACCTGGAGCGCTTTGGCTTTTTCGACTTTGCCGAGAGGATTAGCAACGCGGGAATTAACCTTTCACTTCAATTTCCTTCATAGGCATTTTGATTTGATCTTCTCCTTTCAGGAGTTGTGTTTCCAGCATCGGCCATTGTGGCCAGTCGGGATCGACTTGATGCCCCTGGTGAGGCATGGTGCCCCTTGTATGTTGGCTCGCGTCAAATGAGAACCCTGTAAATCGGTTTTTCCATCCTTTCTTTGTCTTATTTCAGGAATAGAGTTAGACCGAAAGGGATTGAGAAACAATAAATGACAGAATGGATAATGAGTTTAAATGAAAGGTATCCCTTTTGGGGAAAGGAAGGAAGGACTTATCTGGAGTGCATGCGGATTTCAATGAACATGACATGCCTTTTGGACTGGATGCCTGATCCGTGTAAACCGTACGACTCTCAGAAATTCATCACAACTAACACCTCGAGATTGAGAAACCTTGCCCCAGACTGTGTCCATGTCAGTGACCCATTATCCTTTTCAATCAGTGGTGCACTTTGCGAGTTTTCACCAACTAACCTCTCTCATTTCTCTTCTCACCATCGCCTTGTAGTTCCCTTTGCGAGTTTTTACAAACAAGACTCTCTCATTTTTAATTTCTCGACTTATCGTCGCCTTGTAGTACCCTTTGCGAGTTTTCACTAACAAGACTCTCTCTCTTTTAATTTCTCTGCTTACGTCACCTTACGGTGCCCATGTGGGTTTTCATCAATAATACTCTCTCATTTTATTTCTCTCATTTGCTTGCACCAGATCCGACACTGTATCCTCCAACTTTAGACATCTTTGCCAATTGATCGGAAGGATTTGAACAGGGTTTTGGTGAAAAAGAACTTGTATTGAATTGCAACTTTGGAACCTCTCCGGCGAAATTATCGCCAAACATATTATAACATGTGCCCCAGCTTAAACTCTTGGGGAAATGTGGATTTTATTTTGGTGTGACTGAACCCCAGGGAGAAAATGCATACGTATCCTTTCGGAATCAAGTCGAACGTAGTTCAGGGACACTTTTTTGTTTTTGTTTTTGTTTTGGTTTTTGTTTTGATTTTTGTTTTGTTTTTCCTCTATTCTTTTGTTCTTTTTTCATTTGATTTTATTTTTTTTCTTTTTATTCTTTTTTTTTGTCTCTTTCTGTTGCTTTTTTTTTTCAACAACACTTTCAGGTTCCAAAGAGGGTAATCAACGGAAGGTAACCGGCTCAAAGAGTTTGCAAAAGGGTTAATGGTGTTTGGTAGCGAGAATGAAAGCCTTTGTCACTTCAATCGGAGAAATTTTTACATTATATGGAGGATCAAACGTAGTACCTTTTGACTGCATTTGCATTGACAACCGTTTCGGGGTCATTTCCTTCGATATCCCCTAGGTATAACGCTCCTTTTGGTAGCAATTTCCTTCTGATGTACGGACCTTTCCAATTCGAGGCGAATTTTCCTTTCGCCTCTTCGTGGTGCGGGAGGATACGTCTTAAGACAAGTTGCCCCACTTCGAAGTTCCTAGGTCGCACTTTCTTGTTGTAAGCGCGGGCCATTCTTTGTTGGTGCAACTGCCCGTGGCACACTACCGCCATCCTTTTCTCATCAATCAGAGTTAATTGTTCCCGTCAGGTTTTGACCCATTCATCATCCTCAACTTCTGCTTCGACAATAATCCCACAGGGAAGGAATTTCAACTTATGCGGGTATTACGGCTTCAGTTCCATAAACCAATAGGTAAGGAGTAGCCCCAACCGGCGTGCGTACAATCGTGTGATATACCAACAATGCAAATGGCAGCTTCTCGTGCCATTGCCTGGATGTTTGAATCATTTTCCTAAGAATTTTCTTGATGTTTTTGTTTGCTGCTTCAACGGTGCCATTGGCTTTGCGCCGGTAATGGGAGGAGTTGTGGTGTGTGATTTGAAACTCCTTCCTCATCAAGTTACTGTTCAGATTTGCAGCATTATCGGTAATGATAGTTTTTGGGATACCAAAACGACAGATGATATTAGAATGCACGAAATCCACCACCGCTTTTTTAGTGACAGCTTTGAACGTGACTGCCTCGACCCATTTTGTGAAATAGTCGATAACAACCAAGATGAATCTGTGTCCGTTGGAGGCCCTTGGTTCGATTGGCCCGATGACATCCATTCCCCAGGCAACAAACAGCCAGCGTGCTGACATAGGATGTAATTCTGATAGTGGTTCTTGGATTAAGTCGCCATGTATTTGGCACTTATGGCACTTCCGGATGAAACTGAAACAATCTTTTTCCATGGTCATCTAATAATATCCAGCCTGTAAGATTTTCTTTTCGAGGATGTCCCTATTCATGTGGGGACCGCATACTCCTGAATGCACCTCGCTCATAATCCTTTCGGCTTCTTTGGTGTCTACGCATCTTAATAGATTTAGATCGGGAGTCCTTTTATACAGTACTTCCCCACTTAGGAAGAAACTGCTGGTGAGCCTTCAGATGGTTCTATTTTGGTCTTCATTGGCCTGCTCTGTATATTCTTTTGTCTTCAAGAATCTTTTAATATCATGATACCATGGTTGGACGTCGAGTTCTACTTCGACTGTGTTGCAATAACCATGTTTTTCCTTGATTTGGATCTTCAACGGGTCTATGTGAACATTACCCGGATATGACAGCATTGCAGCTATGGCCAGCGCATCAGCTAACTCATTGTGGCACCGAGGAATATATCTAAACTCGACAACTTTGAATCGCTTGCTAAGATCCTCCATAAGCTGTCTGTAGGGGAGGAGCTTAACATCTCGAGTTTCCCACTCTCCCTGAGCCTGCTTGATGATCAAATCGGAGTCCCCCATGATCAATAACTTTTCTACATCCATGTCAATGGCCATGTTCATGCCCATTATACAAGCTTCATATTCAGCAGTATTGTTTGTGCAGAAGAAACGGAGGCGGGCCGTGGCAGGGTAGTGTTGTCTAGTGGGAGAAATCAAGATTGCCCCTATCCCAATACCTTTTTCATTGGCTACTCCGTCGAAGAACATTTTCCAGGTGTCAGTGCCTTCCGAAATTACTTCGACGGAATTGACTTCCTCATCTGAAAAATAAGTGCTCAAAGGTTGGTATTCATCATCAACTGGATTCTCAGCTAGATGATCGGCCAATTCTTGAGCTTTCATAGCTGTGCGGGTGACATAAACAATGTAGAAATCTGTGAGCAAGATTTTCCATTTTGCTAATCTCCCGGTGGGCATTGGATTTTGGAATATGTACTTCCAAGGATCCAACCTAGTGATGAGGTAGGTGGTATAAGACAACAAATAATGTCGGAGCTTCTGAGCAACCCAAGTTAGAGCTCAACAAGTTCTTTCCAACAGAGTATACTTGGATTCGTAGCTTGTGAACTTCTTGCTCAAGTAACATATGGCCAACTCTTTCTTCCCAGTTGCGTCATGTCGCCCGAGAACACACCCAAAGGAATTTTCTAACACTGTCAGGTATAAGAACAAAGGTCTCCCCGGTTCTGGTGGGACTAGCACTGGAGGATTCGACATATATTCATTGATCTTGTTGAAAGCGTCTTGGCATTCGTTTGTCCATTTGATGGCTGCATCTTTTTTCAACAACTTGAATATAGGCTCACATATGGATGTCAACTGAGCGATGAATCTACTGATGTAATTCAACTTACCCAGCAGACTCATAACCTCCTTCTTGGTTCTTGAGGGTGGGAGATCCCGAATAGATTTTATCTTTGTCGGGTCCAGCTCGATGCCCCGTCGACTGACTATAAATCCCAGTAATTTTCCAGATGGGACTCCGAAAGCGCACTTGGCTGGGTTTAATTTCAGATCATATTTACGCAGGCGTTCAAAGAATTTCCTCAAATGCTGCACATGGTCACTTTGGGTCCTGGATTTAATGATCACATCATCCACGTAAACCTCAATCTCCTGATGCATCATGTCGTGGAATATGGCGGTCATGGCCCTCATATAAGTTGTCCAGGCGTTCTTTAAACCAAATGGCATGACCCGGTAATAGTATGTTCCCCATGGTATAGTGAAGGCTGTCTTTTCTTCATCCTCTTCATCCATAAACACCTGGTGATGTCCGACATAGCAATCGACAAAAGATTGTACCTCATGTTTGGCACAATTTCAACTAGGATATGTATGTTTGGCAGTGGAAAATTATCTTTGGGACTCGCTTTATTCAGATCTCGGTAGTCGACACATACTCAGACCTTTCTGTCCTTCTTAGGTACCAGAACCACATTGGCCAGCCAGGTGGTGTATTGGACCACTCGGATTACTCCATCCTTTAGTTGTTTAGTGACCTCTTCTTTGATCTTGTCACTCATGTTTGTTTTAAATTTCCTCTGCTTCTGTTGCACATGTGGATAACCGGGGTAGGTTGGCAATTTGTGTACCAACAAGTCCACACTTAGTCCGGGCATGTCGTCATAGGACAAAGCAAACACGTCTTTGAATTCAAATAGGATTTGAATCAAGGCGTCCCTAGTTCTTTCATTCGCGTGGACGCTTATCATGGTTTCTTGAATCTCCTCTGCATTACCCAAGTTAACGGGTTCTGTTTCATTTAAGTTTGTCTTAGGCTTATTCTCGAATTGTTCTAATTGTCGATTTATTTCCCTAAAAGCCTCTTCTTCATCATATTCCGGTTCTTGACTCATTATTTCGATGTTAGATGGTGTATTAAGATCATAGCATGAAGTCCGCAAACATGTCATGTTTTTTATTAGGACTAAAAATCAGAAAGAATAATAGACGATGAAATTTTGATTTCATTTCATTGAATTTGAACATAGGAGGGTTTACATCGGAATTCAAAAGGCAAGAAATTAAAAACACTTGAGTTACACCCTGAAATAACTCATAGTGCAGAAAAGATGGCAAAAGCTGAACTACCGGGACTCCCGCCTGACAGGGAATGGAGTAGCCTTCCAGTTTTGCAACTTGGCGTCAGCCCCATATACTGCACTTCAGCAGTGCTAGAGCCTTCTCATGGTTGGACAATATGAGCCTCATACAACATCCGTCTCATTGCTCCGCAGATTTCTTCAATTTCTTCGGCCGTGAAAGCCTCATCCTCTTCGTCCACGTATTTTGGCTTGACGAATAATTTGGTGAGAGGCAATACCCAACCATTTTTCTTACTTTGGTCAGCCCATTGTTCATCGTCGGGAGTAGCTTGAAACCCTATGCCGAAGAACTTCTTACTGGTAGGCAAGGTGATAGGCTCTTTAATGCCTTGCAAGGACACACCGTGCCCTTTTCTAGGTGTGTACCCATGTTTAATCATGTTGCTAGCGACCATAATTGATGCGTTTGATAGTAAGGGTGTAGGGCACAGGGTTCCTTCCTCATGTTGGTCCGCAACCACAATCTCGAAAGCCTGGTAGACTATGTGCTCGCTGCCTTCTCTTGCTTCCAGACATGGGGCTGATGGGTCCCTGTAAATAGATTGCTCGTCCTCTCCATGGACCACAATTTCCTGGTCTTCATGCTCGAACTTAACCATCTGGTGGAGAGTAGATGGTACTGCCCCTGCTGCATGGATCCAAGGTCTTCCCAGGAGATAATTATAGGAAGTATCCATATCCATGACTTGGAATGTCACTTCAAAATCTACAGGGCCAATTGTTAAGACTAAATCAATCTCCCCTATTGTGTCTCTCTCGATACTGTCGAATGCGCGGACGCACACATTGTTTGGCCTAATTCTCTCAGTCTCGATCTCCATTCTTTGTAGGGTCGAGAGATGGCAAATATCAACCCAGATCCGCCATCCATCATAACTCTTTTCACATAGTAACCTTCATATTTAACATTTAGGTGGAGAGTTTTGTTGTGGGCAGCCCTTTCTGGGGGCAAGTCATTCTTGCTAAATGAGATCCGGTTGATTTCGAAAAATCGTTCTCCCATTCTTTCCATTTTCTCAACTGTGGTCTCGGCCGGAACATATGCTTTATTGAGTGTTTTGATCAGGATTTTCTGATGCTCGTTCGAACTTATCAGCAAGGAGAGAAGTGAAACCTGAGTGGGGGACTTTCTGAGCTGCTCAATTACGGCGTATTCAGAGGTTTTCATATTTTTGAAAAATTCTTCTGCCTCTTCGGCACTGATCGGCTTCTTAGGCGGAAAGCGCTTCTGCTTGCTTTTGTTCATTCCTCCAGGTTGAGGTATTTCTCTGATGAGTTTATCTCACTTGTTTCCCCAGTAATTTCTTTTCCTTTGTACGTCACCAACGTCTTGTTGTAATTCAAGGGGACGTCAGTATTACTCTTCACGGGAATCTGTGATGCGCGACTAATAACCACGGGCTCATTCAACCTTGGTGAAATTATTTGCCCCCGCTCCATGTACGTCCCCTTTGGCACGTACATTTTTGTGCCATTCATCATTGTTTTGTTTGAATTGTAACCTTTTTGGAGGACTTAACATACTTTGTTCCTTCCTGGGTGCCTTGGGGACGTAAAGAACAACGTCTTTGGAGGGTCCCATATTTGTCTTGGTTTCAGCCTTCCCCGTGACCTGGGGACGGGGTTACTCTTCTTCATATCTTTGACTGGTTTGGGTGCCGCCTTGGGCTTTCTTTCCACATCTGCGATGGCGATGATGGCGTTTAGAGCTGGATCAAAATCCTGGTCCTCGCAAATCATGCCGATGACGGGTCCATTACTGTAACTGGGAAATGGACTGTTCGTCACATTGGGAGCTTCTTCTTCCCTTAACACCACTTTCTTTTGTTCTATAAGGTTTTCCACGGCTCTTTTGAGGGTCCAAAACTCCTCCGTGTCGTGCCCTTCTGCTCCGGAATGGTAGGCACAATTGGTTCCCGGCTTGTATGATGTTGATGCTGGGTTTTGCCTGGTCGGAGGTACGGGCTGTAGAAGCCCCATCTGGACTAACTTTGGGAGGAGGCTTGGATACAGCTCACCGATTGGAGTGAAGTTGAGTCTCCTCGGTGGTTCACGGGGGTAGGTATAGTACGGATAGTTATTTTGGGGAGGGCGTGGATTATATGGAGCTGGGGAAGATGGTTATTTCTTGGGGGTGGACCTCTGTTCTGGTTGTATTGTTGTTGCAGCCTGGGATGCGGCTGAGCGTTCATTACCACATAGGGAAAAGGAGGCGTAGCATGAGTAGCGTCTTGGTGAGGATATTAATGTTGGGAAGCTTTAGGAAATGGACGTGGGTATTGTCGAGACTTCCTAACATCGGAAACCATCATGGCCCCTTCTTCTTTCTTTTTTCTGTTGGTTGCACTCCCAGATCCACTTTGGATGGCCTGAGAGGTTGCTCTTATGGCAGATTGGCTCAGGATACGACCGGGTTTTAGACCATTATCCACCATTTCTCCAATTTTGATTGCTCCCGCAAATGGTTTGCCCATGGCAGACATCATATTTTGGAAGTAATCAGCTTCGTGTGCTTGTAGAAAGACACTGAACATTTCAACCTCATCCATCGGAGGTTTGACCCTGGAGGCCTGCTCGCACCATGTAATGGCGTACTCTCTGAAGCTTTCTAAGGATTTCTTTTTGAGATTGGATAAAGAGTTCCTACCGGGAGAGATGTCCACATTGTATTGGAATTGCCGAACAAATTCCTGTTCCAGGTCATCCCATACGTGCCAGCAGAATATATCCTGGTCCATGTACCATTCTAATGCAATCCCTGTTAAGCTTTCTCCAAAATATGCCATGAGAAGTTCCTCTTTCCCACCTGCTCCCCGGAGATGGTTGCAGTACCTTTTTAGATGAGCTATAGGGTCCCAATGTCTGTCATATTTTTCAAACTTGGGTGTTTTAAACCCTAGAGGCAAGTGGACGTGCGGAAATATGCACAAGTCTGCATAGGAGACGCTTTTCTGCCACTCAGCCCCTGTATATTCTTGAGGCTCTGCTCAATACTCTTCATTTTCCGAGCCATTTCTTCGTGCTCGGGGCTTTTCTTATCTTATCCCAAAGTGACCTCAGAATGAGGTTGTTGGGGGTATGCATTGGGAGTAACATGAGTGCTATCCAGATGGATGGACGGTGTTTGGAATGTGAATGCTGGCAGCTCAAAACTTGGCCCAGAGATAGCGGTAGAGCCGTGGCAGAGATTGGTGGTGCGGTGAAGATGTTGGAAGACAGACCAGAAAACAGGGCCTAGGGGCGAACCTCAGAAGGCCTTCCGGCAAAGTGAGCCGACATAGTTGGATATCCAAGCGGCGTGGCTGGGTAACTTATGGGGATGTTGGATGTCCCGCCTGCCCTGGAATTATCTCTGGGAAACCCGGGATGATACTGGGTGGTTCTCTACCATTGGACCATGCGTCCCACATTTCCAGCATGCGGCAACGCAGAGTCCTGTTCTCTTCAGCTGTTGCTGCCTCAAATGTTGGGATGGATGGATTCAGGTCTTCCACGGAAGAGTTGACGATTGATAAGTGACTTTCGGATGTCATTTCTATGCTCCCTTTTGATCTAGTCAAGTAAGGATGGGAAGCCAGGTTACCGCAAAACCAACCACCTAGAAACACCTTTAGATATTGAAATAACAAAACGTTAGGTTGAAGCATTTATCTCATAAGGAATCGCACGTTTGGGTTATGCAATGCACCTAGGCAATTAAATGATTTCTATATGTTTTGCAACAGTTGTGTATTTCATCCCGGCTTTATTTCTCGATTTTGAACTTTTCCCCTTTTTATCATTTTGTCATTCCTTTGTTATTATTTCCGCTCTTTTATTCTTTACTCGATTTCCTTTCTTAAGGTTATGATCGAATCCTATGTGGATTGCCTACGTATCACGGCGCCGCGTGAATCAGATCATCACGTAGTTCATGGATAAATAAACATTTTTCTAAAACTTTCATTCATTAAAAATACTTCCGATTACAAAATTTTTAGTCCACTTTTGGAAATTTTAAAATTACAAAACAGACTCAACACATACTTTTCTTGGAAATGTAAAAGCTACAGTGGTGTTAGACAGGACTGTAACAAGAAAACAAAATACAGACTCGAGAAAACATTAAGAGTACATCAGTGCTTCCAATGCTCCCGGGACTTGCGGGGCATCATCCGGCCTTGCCACGGGCCTGCGTACCAAATCTTGCTGGAGGCGGCATAGGTCATCCATTATCTCGTGGACGAAGATCATTACCGCTGAGAAGAAGGTGGTCCGAGTCATATCTTCACATTCCTGGAATTTGGTGACAATGTAATCAGCTATATCTCGGACTCTTTGCCTGATGACGCCTTTTTCCTGAAGTAGACGCCTGATCTGCTGGGATCTTGCCTCTAAAACCTTGGCGTCTTTTTGACTCTTCTCTTGCCATTGTTGCAATTCGTCTACCAGCGGAGATATCATGGTGTAGCACTGTTCCCTTTCTGCTTTAAATCTTTTGGCTTGCTTGGCCGTTTCATTTTCAAAGGTGGCCATCCTTTCTTTTAAGCCCATAACTTCTTGGTCATGCTTCCTTTTCATTTTTTGCACGAATTCTGCTCTTTCTTCTGCATTCTTTGCCAATTTTTCTCGCACTTGGGTCAAATCCTCTTCGGCTCTGTCCAGGTCATCACCATAGCTACATAACTTTTGCCTGATGCTGGTGATAAGTCTTTCGTCGGCTCTGCTTCTCTCAAGGTTTTCAATGGCGATCCTCATTTTCTGGATCTGAGCCCGGAGGGCCTCATTTTCTTTGTCCAACCGGTTTCTTTCCCCTTCGGATGCAGCAGTTTGTAAAGTGTTTTCGAATTTGAGCTCCCTGATCTGGGCCTCCAGTTTACTTATTGTATCCCGGTAGTTGTTTTCCTTCTCTAACAAAACCCAATGTTCTTATGCCTGCTCAGTAAAATGTTGTACATGAGGTCTTTTCGCAGGTCTCTCTGGTTCTTGGTGCTCTCTGCCTCTTCTTCCATGCCAAGAAATGTAGGCGGGCTCCACTTCCCCCTTGGATAAATTTCTCACCCGAGTCTGAGGTTCTAAAAATCTGCACTCGTTCCAGATTTGACGGACCCTGCCTTCAGGAAATGCAGCTCCCGGACATAGCTCAATGGCTTGTTGGCTTAAGTCCTCATTATGTGGAACACCATGTTGTCTTCCCAACTTTCGTAAGACCCGGTGCGGGGCATATGGTTGAATGCTTCACAGACCCATTAACAAAAGGTAGCAAACCTCAACAGACATATTGATAACCTCGCCGACAGGGAGCTACCCGAATGTCCACTCGATTCGGTCAGCAGTCAATGAACTCAAGCATGAGTGCCAGGCCTTTATTTCCTCAGGAAATTTGTGGCCCTCTACCCGAGTACCATGTTCGTCGATACAATTCAAACCGGCTAAGCCGTAGTTCATGTAGCCTGGGCGGTGATAGAGGTGCTCAATCATCCAAATTTGTAGGAGTAGATTGCACCCTTCAAAGAATTTTCCTCCAGATTGGCAAATCGTCAAGGCACGGTAAATCTCAGCTAAAACCATTGGTATAAAGGTGCCATTGGACTTTTTTATCATGAAATATGCCATCCCTACCAGTCTGATATCTATGAGTCTGTCACTCCTCGGGCAGATTAAGGTTCCCAGGAATGCTACCACGAACGCTAGCCCCCGGCGGGCTTCCCATTTAGCCTCGTCTTTGTGAGTTAGACAGTGTTGTCAGCTTCATAGCCCCGGGGATATCCATAACGTTTGTACAGAAAATAGAAAGTGCAAAACCCTTCGGATAGATGTGGGTCTTGGACGTCCCGACTAATGTTCAAAAGATCCAAGAACTTATGTGGAGTTACCGCCCTGGGTGCCACCGGATACCGACTTCTAAGATTTTCATTGAGACCAGCATACCCCGCTATTTCCTCTAGCGTGGGTGTCAACTCAAAGTCTGAAAAGTGGAACACGTTGTGGGTGGGATCCCAAAACGATACTAAAGCTTCGGCGATGTCCAGCCTTGGCTTGAGTTTTAGAAGACCAGTAAGTCCGCCTAAAGCTTTCACAACGGATTTTCTACTAACTTCCCCCAAGTCGCTCCACAACATATGAAGTCCTAAGGGGATTTCCTCCACGGCCCTGAAGGGAATGTTTTCAACTGTATTCATCTTATACATTTGTTTTGATTAAAAACCACAAATTTTGACCGAATGAAAAAGTGTTATTTTTGCAAAGGGTTTTGTAATAAAGAAAACGGATCATCTTTGCAAATACGGCCCTTCAATACTTCGATTAGGAAGTTTTTAGGGATGTGTTCGCTAATCGGGTCAAAATTTTAAAAGAACAAACCACAGGCGGCTACTTTTGTAAAAATAGCCTTCTGGTGCCCCGCTTGGGCTATCTGGCTATTTATGCAAGAATGGCGTCACCTAAATTTATTTAGGACCATATATTTTGAAAAATAAGGTTGGACCCGATGAGGGTTGCCTACGTATCCCACATCGGTGAGAATCAAACAAGGCGTAGTTCGGAAAAATCTTGACTGATTAAAAAATATACACCTACTCACTTTGTTTAGGAATATTATTTTCCTTCTTCATTTTTCAGAAAATTTTGGCAAAGTTTGGGGATATTTCAAATGCGGGGATTTTCAAAACAAGGTGAACTTTCTACTCTACCTCACTCTTCATTTTTCTGTTCATTTTATTATTATTATTATTATTTTTAGCCGATCAACACACAAGCCGAAACAAATAAATTCCCACATAGCAGGTAAGATGCATCAGGATAGTTTTTTTTATTTCGGGTACACCTGTCCTAGACAGACCCAACCCCTATGTTGAGTCCCCTAAGTCAAATGCACGTGATGCAAATAAGCGTTCCTACTAGGGATCCAGCATAACGCAATGTTATACTAAGTTTGAATCCTGGGGTATTGTTCTAGACCAGGCTTACCCGAGCCGATTCGAGGTCGGGGTAGCGTACCGCGAATACAGAAGCTTCACCGGCTTTGCAACTTGTCCGTACCTCGTTCTAAAATTTGGATTACTCTAACAGAAAAGAAGTCACATGAAGTGCACACTTCCCAGATGATTAAGAAGACTCAGAGAGAAGAAGGGTTTCAGTACAGTTTATATACAGTTCAGATAATATCAAAGCGGTAAAAAAGCGGTATTTAGCACATTGGGTTTAAACATGTAAAAATCAGGTAATAATGAAAGCCAAATATAACAGCTATTCTAAGCTCGAATTCTTGAACCCTGAACCAGAGATTCTGGGTTCTTAATCCCCAGCAGAGTCGCCAGAGCTGTCACACCTCCTTTTTCATTACCCCCTGGTAAATAAAAGGTAATAAGGGAGTTTTTCCAATTAAAGTGACATTATTCGGATTTGGGATTTATTTTAGTTTTCAGAGTTGCCACCCAGATTTTTGACGATGTTCCGGGACACCGTTTTATTTTAAAATCCCAAATCGAGGAAAGTTTGACTCTGTTTTAATTTGTGTGCGACCAGAAATCCGAGTAAGGTTAATCAACTAGAGTTAACAATAACCCAAGCAAGTTTAACCCTAGTTACCTAATGGTAATTTCAGAGACTTCAAGGGGTATATTAGGTAGTGTAGGTTAAGAAATCAGATTTTTAAGGGTAGGAGAATCTTTTAATAGGTTAGAAGATTCTGGAATAGGGGCAGCTGTCCCAAAGATAAGAATGACAGCTGCCCTATTTACTATTTCAGCCTTTTGGATGAGGAATAGGCCAAGGCATATCCCATCCTTAAGACTCCTATAATTAGACCCTCTTTCTAGAGATAGGGGGTTCCTTTTTCGTCACTCTCTCTAAGCTGCTGAAAACATCTTAAAGAATACAGAGAAGTCAGAGTATTTTCCATTGATAAACAAAAATTTCAAAAAAAAAGTATTAGTAGAAAAATAAAGAAAAATCTTATTTCCCTTGGAATCAAGTTCATAAATAAATGGTCTAGTTCTCAGCTTCCGTTTCTTTTCATTTAGACTCTGATTTTGGGAGTTTTAAGTATTCTTACTCAAGATTTCTGGATCAATTCTTCCTGGGCTACTGAGTTTTCTTTGGGTTGTTGTTTGCTGTTGCTGAACCCTCTTTCTTTTAGATGATTATTGTTCATACTTGACCTTTATTTGGTCAAGTCTCTTTGCTATTTTTTTTCTCTTAAAAAGGTATGTATCAGCTCATCTCTTCTTAATAAAATTATTGGACTAGAATCCTCATCTTCTACTCACTGTATAAAACTGGATGTTCTTGATAGAGAAAGTTACTTCTTCTGTTTTTATGCAGATGTGACTGTGTAGATTTTATTCGCATGATAATGATTTTGTGAGTGTGATAGGTACTGTTTTGCTTTTGGTATTTCTTTGCTGGTATATTCTGTTTATTTCAGGCTAGAGGTATATAAATATAATTGATAATCGTGGTTCTACTTTCTAAAAAGGGTTGCACTGTGGTGTAGAATCTGACCTTATCTATGGTTAGGTTCTCTCTATAGGTATGTAGAAAATATGCTTTCAATTGAGTCTCTTTGGTCAATAAAGAGATTCAACAAGCAAGTCTCTAGATAGGTTAGCATTAGCACTAGGGTGGATGAATTTGACCCATCAATGGTCAAATTCACCCCATAATATTGCACAAAACAGTAGTGCAGATGGCTGCAATTCATCCTTTAAAGGGTATACAACATGTAGTTAAGAAATGATGTAGAGTAAAGAATCTGAACCTTGTATGGTCTGATTCTTTCTCTAAAAAGCCAAGATTAGTCAAAGTGTTCAAATAAATACTGGTTGAAGTATTGGTATGGTTGTTAGAAATGTCAAGCAAGTTTGTATCTCTGGGCGTGAATCAGACTCTCCCTTATATTCAGATTCAATCTAAGAAAAATGCATAAAACAGGTTGCCTCTCTTCCTGTTGAATCTGTAATTGCTTGTTAAAAATCTGGTTGTTCATCTATGTACGATTATCACAGTAGAATTATCTCTTAGAGGCTTCTGTGATTAATTTTATATCCCTGAAGTCATAATAGAGTCATTAGCTAGCATTAAAGGGTAGTGAATTTGACCTTTTAAATGGTAAAATTCACCCCCATAAGATGCTTATATATGTTGGTTTGGACGACTTAGATCCTATGTCACTATGGGAGCAGCATGTAAAGAGTCGAATCTGATCTCTGTAATGATCGGATTCATTCTTTTATAGTGCATATGAGTTCTGTATGGTCCAGTTGGGACTAAAAGCTGAAGAATACAGATCCTAAAAGCATGAAAGTTGTTGGCTTTCACAGGAGTAGCAACTAATCTTGTTCCTTTTATTTTCCTCTTATTATTAGAATTTGTATATTTAATTTAAGAACAATGTAATAGCGTAATGACAACTTTGTTTGTATATACTTTTAGTTGTAATAAGGACTGGACTATACACTTAATTTCAATTTTATTCATGTTTTTTTTCTAAATTTCGAATTTACATTCTATCTATTCTAAAAACGACATTAGGCAAAGAACGCATGTGAAATCTGTAAAAACACTTTGCTAAATCTCGAAAAATGGTGGTCTCAAAATTCGATTAGAGTTTCGACATAAATAAAGTCAGTAGATTATTTTCTGTCTACTTTGTGTCTTATAAATCTTTGAAAAATCAATGTATACATGTGTGAATTTTAAGCCTTTAGAAACATGAGATCAGGTTATTTAGAAATTGGTAAGAATCACTGTCTCAAAATTAATAAGACTGCATGTGGTTTGATCTTTTGCTAGAAATCATAAAACTTCTGAAAGTAGCATGATTTTACCTTGCCAATCCATTTCAGAATTAATGAGTATGTTAGATTTATGTTTAGGCTGCCTAAAAATGGAAAACCAAAAAATATGTTGTGTTATGCTCATAAGTGTATGTATGAATGAACATGTATTTTGATTATCATATTTCCTATTTATTCATCAAACTGAAAAGTAAAGATCACTAAGACTTAGTTGGTTTTCCTAAACTAGTGACCTCCCCGTAAATTAGTCGCAATTAGGATTGGCCAAAAGAGTTAAATGATAACATGGGCTAAATATGGCCATAGCCCAAGATTTGTGTCCTTTAGAATTTAAGCTTAAACAATCTTCCACATATCCTTTAGGTTGAAAAATACATCTTTAGGTTGAAATTTGGAAAAGAATCAACTATTATCTCAAATTACCATAAACTACACTCGGGAGTGGCAACTCATTGCCCCGACCCTCAACTCCAAACAATTAATAAAAACGCACATAGCAAGCACGTGTGCATTTCATGTGACGTGTTTGTCGTGTGCTAAAAAACAACAAGTGTACGCCATCGTGACTTGTTTAAGATTAAATCCATAAACGTCCTAATTGATCTTAAAACCAAAACGATTCTTCAAATAGAAAACATAAAGAATAATCAAACATCGCCTCAAATAGGCACTATAAAACCGTCATGATCAATAGTCTTGACTACATAACCTACACTCGGGTGCGACAACTCATGTCCCCGTCTTCAACTTTAAATTATAATACAAAATTACATATTTTAATTGCGGGTGCATTTCATGTGGCGCAGTTATAATGTGTCCAAAAACAAACAAGTGCACGCCATCGTGACTTGTTTCAAGATAAATCCATAAATATTAAAAGCGACTTAAAAAATTAAAAGGGCTAAATGCAAAATAGGCTAAAATATATAAATAATCAGATAATTTAGGCCAAATATTAATAGTTAAAGCGACCGTTCTAGAACCACGGAACTCGGGATTTGGGCTGGAGTCTTGCTCAGTTGATCTATGACTGAATATTCTTTGGCTTGCACCTTTCTCCAAAGATCATCTGAACCTATTTCAATGACGGGTGGCCTGTTGGAAGCATGTTTGGTAGACTCTGCCAAGTGTTCAGGTGTATAGACCCTGCAGGTCCTGATCATCCCCTGTGCGGCACCAGTTTCTTCTATCTTAACCTTACCTTTCCTTCTTGCTTTAGCCACGTAGTCCCAAGGTACAACATTGGTGTTGAATAGCGGCGGGGTTGACACTGTCATTGTAATTGGTGCGGCTATCTTCACTTCAAATGGGACAGGTGTCATGGCAGGTGGGATTACCTAAATCTCAAATGGCATAGGTGCATCCGCAGGTGGTTCCACTTCAAACTTGAATGGTACTGATGCAACTACCTCAACATCTCCTGACGGCTGAATCTGGACTATGATGGGATTAAGTGTGACCGCTGGCTTCTTTGGGTCATCACCTTCTTTGATTAATCCAATCGAACCCTTCTGGGTCCAATTCTTCCTTTATCTCTATCACGTTGATGCCTCCACCCCTATGGTCTGGTTCTGAGAGCGGATTGATGCGGACATTGGGAGTAGCTTCCTTTGCTTGGATGACCTTATTATCAATCAGAGACTGGATTTTATCCTTAAGTAAACGACATTCATCAATTGTATGCCCCTTCATGCCGGAATGGTATGCACAGGTTTTATTTGGGTTGACCCACTGGGATGGATTTTCAGAGGTTACGGTAGGGAGATGAGTAACATAACCAACAGCTTTTAATCTTTCGTACAACTGGTCAATAGGTTCAGCGATGGTAGTATATTTCTTGGGCAGACTGCGGTCAAAATTGGGTCGAGGTCTTGGAAAATTTTTGCGAGCAGGGGGTGACTGGAAGTGAGAGGGTTGAGAGTTGTATGTATGATAAATCGTGGCTGGTTAGGAATATCTGGGAGACATGGGTTGATAAGCAGGTGGGGGTGACGGTTGATAAGAAGGTGGAGGTGACGACTGATATGTAGGTGGGGGTTCTTGGTATGTCAGTGGGGAAGTTCTGTATACCAACGGGGATTTGGGTCCCTTTGCAACCATTACCGTCCCTGTTTCCCTGTTTCTTTCTTCTTAGATATACTACCAGAATGCAAGGCTTTGTTGGTGGCTTGTAGTGCTTCGAAATTAGTAACCATTCCGCTCTTAATCCCTTCTTTAATTCTCTCACCTAGCTTGATGATGTCAGAGAATTTGTGGTTTTTAACTACCATCAGCCTCTCATAATACTGCAAGTGCTATGCCCGGACGAAGAATTTGTTCATTTGTTCTTCATCTAGGGCAGGCCTGACCTTGGCTGCTTCAGATCTCCAGCGAATGGCATACTCGCGAAAAGTTTCGGTGGGCTTCTTCTTGAGGTTCTGGATATAAAATACGTCTGGAGCATTCTCCGTGTTGAACCTGAATCGATCCATGAAATCTGAGGCCATGCCTACTGTCAGCATGTAATTTTTCACCTATTAAATACCCCAACATAATTAGATAAGTAAATTGATTTTATGGGTTTTTGTTGAGTTTTTAGTGATTAATTGTTGAATTGTTTGCGTTTGCGCATTCATAATTCATCTATTAAAATTATTAAAATTGTACCTCCCTTATCAAAGAATTATGAACCTATTATTTATAATTAATTGAATAAAAAATGGACGAATAGTAGATATTTGATGAAACATGGTTTTTATCAAATTCCTCAAAATTAATCATTTTATCCAATAAATCATAGACTTAATTAGGAATATAAATTTAGTTGTTTTATTCTTAATTAATCTGTAAATAGATAGAAACAAGGTTTAAAGTTAATTACTACATTTTAGATTTAATTAGGTTTGAATTTATTAATTTAGGAATTGCAAGAGAGCCTAAAATCGGACCTGGGCCAGATTACCCATGCCCAGGTTTTATTATTCCACTACCCAAATGTATCTAGCCTAAGCCCCCCTTTGACCCGTCCAACCTCCATCCTACACGACCCCATTTAGTTTAGTTGATTAAATCCCGGCCATTAATCAAAATAGATCTGACGGCCAGGAACTCAACCCCCCTAATATATAACTGTCCAAACGACCCCCACCCTCATTTCCATCAAAATCCTAACCCCCCAAACCCTAGCCGCCTCACCTCCCTCTCTTATCTCTAACACCCAAACCCTAGCCGCCCTAACTCCCCCGCGATATACCACCACAGTCCACAACAGACCACCTCCAAACCACCCTAACTTCTCACCAGGCAATCCCCTTCCTCCCCTCAATCCCCCTACCATTGATTTCATCAACAACCCGCTCAAATTCCCCAAATTTCAGATCTAAAAAAATTTGAAACCCTAAAACTCCACATCCGGCCGATTCGAGAACATTTAATGACTCATACCTACATGAGTCAATAGCTCTTGATGAGAGCTATTGATTCATGTGGGTTTGAGCTATTTTCAAACCCCGCTGGAATCCGGCCAAGGTCCGGCATCCTTTTTTCTGGCCAAAACCCTTTAAATGGGTATTCCCTTCTCTTTTTTATATTCATTGTTTGTTTTCTGTTTCTGTTCTGATAGTATGAAAACTGTAAGCATGTTGATCCCTATTTTTGACATCATTAACTTGATTCGGATTTAAACACTGTATGATAATCATATTTAGTTAGTATGCATGATTTTAGTTTAGGTTTTGTTTGTGCATACATGACCATTTCTGCCTCTGTTTCCTTCTTGTTCGAATTTTACATGCCTTGGTTTAGTCTAGGTTTCGAATGGTAATCGATTGTTGTAATTAGTTGTTCTACTAATCATCAGTTAAAAGTTCCTTGGCTTTTAGTCATAGTTCGTTGATTATTCATCAATTAATTATGATTTTCCTTTTTACGACGCTTGAATTATTTGACCCTTTCCCTTTAATCCATTTCTGATTTGTCAAACTGATGTTTGAATTGGGGATTCAAACCTGAATTGATTAGCTCACTTACTCTGATTTTAGCATATGTCTGTTCAATGTTGACCATTTCTTGAGATGAATTGATCAAATAAAGAGTAATTAAGGGGGCTGATTTAGTTAGGTTAATGAAAGAATTAGTCACATTTAGATTTAATTAAAGTTAAAATCAGCTAACCTAAGGACTGAATTGATTGACTTGAACCAGAAGTTCATACCTAATCCTAGTTAACTAAGGAACCTCCTGTCATTGCTACAGAATTCGGAAGCGCACAGGAATTCTTTGATGAGAGTGTTGAACGAAGCATATGTGCCTAATAACATCACTAGTGGAGAAATGGCCAACATGGTAGGACATGTGCTGGAAAGTCACAGGATCACTTTCCACGAGGACGAGCTGCCACCTGAACGGCTAAGTCACAACAAGGCACTGCACATTACTGTGCAATGTGAAGATTATTTCATTACCAGGGTTCTAATCGACGGAGAAGCCTCAACATTTTCCCATTGAAAACCCTCTAAAGATTGGGAAAAGGATTGTACGAGATAAGAGAAGGGTCCATGAATGTGAAGGCTTTCGACGGTTCTCAGAGGGCCACCATTGGAGAAATCAGTCTACATATGGGACCTACATGGTTCGAGGTTGAATTTCAGGTGATAGATGTATCCGCGTCATATAACCTGTTATTGGGGCGACCATGGATAAATGTCGTTGGGGCTGTGGCATAAACATTTCATCGGGCAGTGAAATTTGAATGGAACCACCAGGAAGTAATCATCCACGGAGATGGAAGCAACCCTATCTATAGTCGCCAGAGCATCCCGGTGGTTGAAGGTAGAAGAAGGCAGGGTGGAGAAACCTATCACCACATCGAGCGGGTCAACGCAATAGACAAGAATAAGTGGTGGGATATCAAGATCGAAAGCATATTGAACTGGAGTGGGTACAAGCCTGGGAAATGGCTCGGTAAGAATCTTTAGGGGATTTCCAAACCGATACAGCTGAAGCACCATAGCGTCACTTTTGGGCTGGGATACAAATACACTTGGAAGGAGTACGAAGACTGGTCTCCACCATGGCGCGGTCGCTACTATCCATTGGAACATCCTATACCATATTTGGAGCAGACTTTCCAGCAAGCTGATATCATATGGGGGTCAAAGGAAGAAGAAACTCTAGCAGCTTTGAAGAATCTATTCCTGGGAGATGAAGGCATGGACTGTTGTGCTATTGTTGAGGAGGAGGAAAAGGAAGACCCTATCAGCCAAGATGTGAGCAAGGAAGCATTCCTCAAGAATTGGACCATCAGACCATCCAGGGCTCGAGTCTCGGGGTAGTAAGGCTGAACAACGTCATTTACTTCATTTTTGCTAATAATTTCCTTTTTCTCATTTCCTTTTGTTTTTCAATAAAATCCCGATGTTCCAAAATGTTTGTTTAAATTATCAAAATCGCTTTTACGTTTCAACGAATCAGTATTTATTTATTACCATTTTTCTCTCATTACTTTTATCTATACATCATTACTATTTCCTGTCCTGATGAACCGATGGCTGTGACATGCAATGAGACAATGCAACAAAAGGACAGCGATTCAGAAGAAGATGATGTCATACCCGATGAAATTGTTAGAGAAGTTGAGGATTTCAAGAACAGACCTAAATCCAACTTGGACGAAACTGAGGTAGTCAACCTAGGAGATTCAGAGACTGTCAAAGAAACTCGCATCAGCATCCATTTGTCGCCATCAATGAAAAAGGAATACACCCAATTCTTGAAAGAGTATGAATATTTGCATGGTTTTACGACGACATGACTGGTCTAAGTACATGTCGGGACTTGCGGCCCACATATGAATGGTTTTGTCTTGGCCAAGAAGATACTCAGAGCTGGTTACTTCTGGATGACCATGGAAACGGACTGCATCCAATATGTCCGGAAATGCTACCGATGTCAGGTATATGTAGATATGATAAAGGTACCCTCAAATGAGCTCAATGCAACAAGCTCGCCTTGGCCATTCGTCGCCTAGGGAATGGACGTCATTGGAACGATCGAGCCTACATCCTCAAATGGATACAAGTTCATCTTAGTAACTATTGATTATTTCACCAAATGGGTCGAAGCAGCATCTTACAAAGTAGTGACTAAGAAAGTCGTGGTAGACTTTATCCGCGACCATATTGTTTGTCGGTGCGGAGTTCCAGAATCAATCATCACCTAAAACGGCTCCAATCTAAAAAGTGATCTGATGAAAGCCATGTGAGAGACGTTCAAAATCAAGCACATGAAATTCCACAACCTATAGACCTCAGATGAATGGAGCTGTAGAAGCTGCCAACAAGAACATCAAGAAGATATTGAGAAAGATGATAGAAAAACACAGGCAGTGGCACGAAAAGCTATTATTTGCCTTACTGGATACCGCACCACAGTCAGCACATCAACTAGGGAAACTCCTTACTTGCTGGTTTATGGTACGGAAGATGTTATTCCTGCTGAAGTGGAAATTCCTTCCCTAAGAATCATACAAGAAACTGAGCTCAGCGACGCCTAATGGATAAGAAGTCGTTATGAGCAGCTAGCCCTCATAGACGGGAAAAGAATGAATGCAATATGTCACAGACAACTTTATCAGAGCAGAATGACCAGAGCTTTCAACAAAAGAGTCAAGCCAAGACAGTTCACACCGGGGAAACTGGTGTTAAAGAAGATCTTTCCACATCAAGATGAGGCCAAAGGGAAATTCTCTCCCAACTGGCAAGGTCCGTATACGGTTCATCGAGTACTGACGGAAGGAGCTCTCTTACTTGCAGAAATTGACGGAGAAGTCTGGCCAAAACCAATCAATTCCGATGCAGTCAAGCGCTACTATGTGTAATTCTTTATGCTCTTCTCAAATGATGTAAACTGAACTACGCCTAACCTGATTCCCATTTAAGAGGGGATACGTAGGCAACCCTATGGGTTCGGTCACAATTCAACAAAAATCGCATCCCCCCCATACAAGAAACTGAGCTCAGCGACGCAGAATGAATAAGAAGTCGTTTTGAGTAGCTAGCCCTCATAGATGGGAAAAGGATGAATACAATATGTCACGGATAATTTTATCAGAGAAGAATGACTAGAGCTTTCAACAAAAGAGTCAAGCCAAGACAGTTCACATTGGGGCAATTGGTGTTAAAGAAGATCTTTCCACATCAAGATGAGGCCAAAGGGAAATTCTCTCCCAACTGGC
>MDKI01034477.1:0-45112 GCA_005239505.1 Nicotiana paniculata
CAGGAAACTCAAGCGAAGCTCAGCAAATCCAAAAAAAAACAAGCAGATCGACCACAGAATAGATAAGAAGAAGAAGCTCCAAGGGAAAGGAGTCCGCCGTTTATGGCGTTTTCCGGCCAGATCTGTCACCGGCCAGATTAGTGACGATACCGGGTGAGGAAAATAAGAAGTGGGGTCGTTTTGGTCATGGAAGGTCGCGACAGTCGGCGACGGCAGCGCAAGGAGAAGCCTGTCGATTTTGAATAGGAGGTCGGTGAAGTTGAGGCGACTGTTTAATCCTTGAAAAGAGAGACGTGTGTAGAAGATCAGATTTGTTTTCTTTTGTCTCTGTTTTTATTTGAATTATAAGAAGATGGGGGGTGTCTGTTCTTTTTCTTTTCTTTTTGGAAGATGATAGAGTGAAGGAGAAGAAGGAGGGATGTCTGCCGTTTTTGGGTCCTAGAAGGGAGGTCCGATTTGTTGGTTCCTTGTGAACGGAGAGGTTAGGTGATGAGGGGATGGAGAAGAACAGGAGAATCTGTTCGTTTCTTCCAGGCCATTGGGGCGCTGCTGCCTTTTTTCTGAAAGGGGGAGCTCTTTTGAAGATGAAGAGGATGGAGCGCCGTTTCTTTATGGGAGGGGAGGATCTGATGATCTTTTTTTTTCTTTAGGGTTAAGGTGAAGGGGGTTATAATGAAGGGGGAAGGTATTGGGCCAGGTTTGAGAGTGGGCTGGTAAGGGAGATGGCTTAGGAAAATTTTGGGCCATGCAAAATTGGCCCATCCGATTTTAAGAAAACAAGCTCCCATTTTCCTTCAATAAATCAAATCAATTTATTTTCAAACATGGTCACTCAAATTTCCTAAATCAAACATACTTTGCAAAACTGAACTACTTACTTTTTTTTTCTAACAATTAACTACATTAATTTAACTAAAAATGCATATGAAATTACTAACGTATTTTTGTTGTAATTTTAATGTATTAATTCTACGACTTGATAAGAAATTAATTCCTAAAAATTCAAATTAAACCTAAGATGGCATGATATGAAAAATGTGACGACTTTTATTTTATGATTTTTCTATAAGAAAAGTTCCAAAAATTCATTAAAAGTTATTTTTTGATTATTTTTTTAGGAGTAATTTCCATGCGGGGCAAAAATTGGATGCTCACACCCTTCGTGAGCCGTTTGAAGAGCTTCCCAGATTTCCTTGGCAGATTCACATACCGAGATGCGATTATACTCGTCTGGTCCAATACCACACACAAGAATCTTCTTCGCCTTGAAGTTCTTCTCAAAAGCTTTTCGGTCAGCACCATTGTATTCTTTTCTTGTCTTTGGAACAATGTTTGTTCCCTCTCCAACAGCCTTCATAGGGACAAAGGGACCATCACAAATCACGCCCCAAAACTTGGAGTCTTCAGCCATAATGAAGTCATGCATTCTCGCTTTCCACCAACCATAGTATTGGCCGTTGAATCTTGGGGGTCTATAGGTTGATTGTCCATCTTCAAAGTTGGATGGAGCAGCCATTAGAGATCCTTTCTAGGTGTTAACCTTTTAGAAAGAACCTGCTCTGATACCAATTGATAGAAACTAAGCGTCCACCAAACTGTATAGAGAACCCGGTTCTCTATCAGTTCCCACCGTAAGTAACAGACTGTAAAACCAAACAGTAAGGCAAACTGGTCCTCTACCAGTCCCCTCAAAAATACACAGAGACAGCAAGTAGAAAAGATGCTGTTTTTTTACATGGAAAAATCCCAACTCAAGGGGACAAAAACCACGACCTACACTGGTAGGATTTCAACTTTACTAACTTGTAATATCAAATATTACAAGCCACTTTGTTACTCACTAGTTACAAAGACTTTAACTTATGACTACATTAGTCACAACACAAATACGGATGGTTTATGATTTTGAGTTTCCTAAAACAAAGCTTCTACGAAAGAAAGATAGGAGTTACAATGAAGAACAAAACACAAGATTACAACTCAACTAGGACACACATATACTCGTGGTGGAACTGGTCTGTAGTGGAGTTGTCTTCTTATTCTTGACACACTTGAGCTTTCAAGAATGGAGCAGATCTTCAATGCTATGAAGAATGTAGTAAATGCCCAAGTGGATATCTTGTTTTTCATCCAACAAGATATTATATCTCAAAGAAATCACAAGAATGATGTCCATACTTAGTTGGTACACTCTACAACCAATAGGAAGTGATTGCTACACTGTTTCTGCACTATAGCGTGTACAGTTGCAGGCAGTCACTTTCTTCCACCACTTTCCAGCTGTAGAGTTGACTTGTACTTCTGTCTGGGGAATGCCAAGGGCTCAGGTCCCTAATCTGTTCCTTGTGAGTTCAAATGTACACTGCCAATATTTCTTCATGCACTGTGCAGGCAGTCACTTTCTGCCACCGCTTTCCAACTGTAAAGTTGACTTGTACTTCTGTCAGGGGAATGTCAAGGAATCAGGTCCCTAGCATGTTCCTTGTGTGATGTACACTACCCAAATTTCTTGTGAGTCTATGCTAACTGGTTGTGCTGGTTACACATCAGGTCCTTTATCTGGTTATTTACATAAAAGTTTATTAGATCATCAAAACAAAGTACTAACCAATCACTTCTTCACCAGATATGGTCCTCATGACTGCATCTTTTCTGAGACCTGCAGGAGAAGAAATTGAGTAAGTTTGGAGGAATGTTTTAATCGAATCATTATACACATAAAAAAGGTTTACCATGGTTTTTGGCTTCTCACCGGCCTTTTGATGAATCGCGCCATGCGCGCTCAGCATACGTTGAGGTCGAGACCAAACTCCAGACCCAGCCCTCGAGATGGGGAACCGTGCCCGTCATCCATGCAGCAGCTACACCGTAAAAGACCATCGATAAGAGGGAGTAAAGAAATAAAATTAACATGCAAAAACTGATAAATCGTACTTATGTTTCATGTTCCATCTCTCAGGGAACGGCATGCTTTCAGCCAGAATCAGGTCCGAGGTTCTCACTCGGACGAATCAACCCATCCAACTCTTGTCTTTGTCCTCGTCTATGCTTGAGATTAAAACCTTGGTGGCCCGGCGTTGGAGTTTTATCAACCCATCTTGGTAGATCTGGGGCTATATAACCTTATAAGGTTGTTGAGAGTGTAGGGAAGCCCGTCGATTTTGCTCACGAAGAATCGGAGCAATATTATGATCCTCCATAAGGAGGGATGGATTTGTCTGAGGGTCATTTGGTACTTTCTGTAGAAGTCCACGATGATTGGGTCGAGGGGACCCAACGTGAAAGGGTAAGTGTAAACACTGAAGAACCCTTCCACGTGGGTAGTAATATCTTCCTCGGGGGCCGGTATCATGACCTCTTTGTTCTTCCAGTTATAATCCTTTTTCACTTGTTTGAGGAAATTCTCAGGTATCGAGCATATGTATCTCGATACTGGCTCGCATCGACCGGAGACCGACGAGGTTTTCTCACCTTAAAATCAGAATTGATGATGCACCCCTTGGGAACACACTCCTCAGGGCGTGGTTCCACCGATGTTTTCTCGCCGGTCGGCCGAGATGATGAAGCAGCTTCTTTTTGTGGCATGGTCTTTGACGTTTTCGTCATTTAGTTTTGGGGTTAAAGAAAGATGAAGATGATAAGATTTGGCGATTTAAGAAGATATTAACGATGAAACTTGAAGATTTGTAGATGAAGAACTTAAAGGATGCAAGGAGCTTTGAAGATTAGAGCAGAAGAGATTGAAAGTAAAATTTGAAAGAATGGAAAAGAGGCATATTTATGGATTTCACGGCGACGGTTCAAAGTTACTAGTGGCCAACTATCAACCGACACTATTAAAAAACCTGAAAACTGTACCGACGGTACGTTTCAGTCACCTCTGTCGCTTACGTCAATGTGATGATGTCATGAAAAATCGGATTAAAAATCGAGGACTCAATTCGTTTCTTGTTATTATACTCCAAAAAAAAGGGGACTATCTGTATACGGTTAAAATCGGGCCCACCCGATTTTATTGATTAACCGAGACTAGGGGACGGATCGAGGATCGGCCCCACATTATATCAGACAGAGACATGAGGATAAGATACCGAGTTCGGGATTCGAAGTACTTGTCGAGATCGAAACCAGTGATGATCGAGACCAAACGGGATAAACACTGAGCAAAACCAAAGATAGCATAATAACGGAAAGTCGAGATATTTGTGACTGGTCGAGGATCATGGCGGAAATCTCGGAACGGGTCAAATCAAGAACGGTTACTTAGCTAATCATGGGATTTCCTTCTGTAGTTAGAATTGTACCATAAGTCGAATTCCTCTACTATATAAATGGGGGTTCTAATCATTTGTAACCATCTCATTCTCGCATATCAAAGAAATATAATACTCTTTCTCTCTTATACTCTCTTGTTCATCAGCTTATTTCATATTTCATAACTCTAGTCTTAGCCAGTTCGAGTGCGATCTAGCTCGAGGGCTGAATTGCATTTCAATACTGGTTTGCTTTACTTTACTTTTAATTTTTATTATTAAACATCGTATTTATCAATTGGTACTAGGTTAAAGTACGTATCCTTAAAACCACTTATAAGTTTAATTGTTATTCGATTTTAACAGTAGTTAGTGTGACCTATAGGTTACGGGTTCAAGGAATCAGCCAATGATGCCTACATCAGGATAGGCTGCCTGCATCAAGGTAGGTTGACTGCATCAAGATAGGATGTCTACATCATATTCATTAAAATGCGACTCTTCTTCGAACCCAATATGAACACGAGACGCTTTGTGCACCAGACTGCCCAACCACTGGGACAATATTGGTTGGACAACTGTGAGAATGCCCCAACTGTGCTTTTGTATCTAAAATTCGAATTCGTGACACTATGGTTTAAATTTTGATCTCTTGATCTTGACTAGGTGCAGGACATAATCTTATTAAACTCATTCCACGATTATGATAAAGTGATAGATTTATCGTCCCTTTCCATATGTCTCTTAATTAGTTTAACAGCAAGCACCACATTTGTTCCTTTTAATCCTTTTCATGACGTAGCCGTTCGTTTGACATTTATCCTTAAAATCAAACACAAATTCCAAATTTTAACTTATACCCTACATTTACAATAAGAATATTCTACATAGATACCCTACCTGATGTAGTCATATCGATTAGGATAAGATGGTATCTAAAAATTTGAGTCATATTGTTGAACGTTTAAGGCAGGTTGCTTGAGTCGACTAATTTATTATTACAAAAAAAACAAGATTATTTGATTCATTCGACTTAATTTTCTTCTTTCAATTTTTCATATGGAATAGATTGTGTTTTGCTGTGGGGTACTCTGTTGAGTATTCAGTTAGCTGTAAGGATAGCTTCCTCCCACAAACTCTGCAGTAATCCAGAACTTATTAATAAAGAATTCATCATTTCCTTTAATGCCAATTTTTTCTTTCCGCAATTCCGTTGGATTGAGGTGTGTAAGGTGCAGTAGTTAGATGGATAATTCCATATTCCGAACATATTTCTGCAAATGGAGATTCATATTCTCCACCTCTATCACTTCTAATCATTTCGATCTTTTTATTCAATTGATTCTCCACTTTATGCTTGTATTGTTTAAATGCTTCAATTCCTTCATCCTTACTATTAAGCAAATAAATATAACAATATCGAGTACAATCGTCAATAAAAGTAATAAAATACTTTTTCCCACCTCGAGATGGTGTCAACTTCATATCGCAAATGTCAGTATGAATTAAGTCTAAAGGATTTGAATTCCTTTCAACAGCCTTATAAGGATGTTTTACAAACTTAGATTCAACACATATTTGACATTTCGATTTATTACACTCGAATTTAGACAATACTTCTAAAATAATTAACTTCCGCAAGGTTTTATAATTGACATGTTCTAAACGAATATGTCATAAATCATTTGACTTCAATAAATAAGAAGAAGCTGAAATTTTATTCATACTGTCAACAACCATTATATTGAGTTTGAAAAGGCCCAGATAGCCTTTTCCAACATACATTTCATTCTTGCTTATAATAACTTTATTAGAAACAAATACACATTTGAATCCATTCTTCACAAGAAAAGAAGTAGAAACTTAATTCTTCCTAATAGTAGGAACATGAAGAACGTTGTTGAGCGTTAATACCTTGCCGGAAGTCATCTTCAGGAATATCTTCTCATAACCTTCAATCTTGGTTGTTGCATTATTTCCCATGAAAATCTCTTCTTCGGGACCAACAGTAGAGTAAGTCGCAAATGCTTCTTTGACAGCACAAACATGTCGAGTGGCTGCAGAGTCAATCCACCACTTCTTCGGATTTCCAACTAGGTTGCATTCCTAAATCATTGCACAAAGATCACCAATGTCATTATTCTTCTCCACTATATTGGCTCGTCCCTTCTTATTATCCTTTTTGGGGAGACGACAATCAGGGGCTTTGTGACCAACTCTTCCACAATTGTCGCAGTTGCCCTTGAATTTCTTTTTGTTCTGCTCCTTAGTTTTTCCAGAAGACCTCTTCCTTTTCTTACTTTTTGGAGGAGTCTCTCAACGATATTAGCTCCCATGATCGTTGAATTTTCACGATACTTCTTCTCGGTTGTTTTGTTGTCTTCCTCAATCTTGAGACATATCACAAAATCTTCCAATTTTATTTCTTTGCGCTTGTGCTTAAGATAGTTCTTGAAATCTCTCCACGAAGGAGGAAATTTTTCAATCATTGCAGCCAGTTGAAATGCTTCATTCACGACCATACCTTCAGCAATAAGGTCGTGAAAAATAAGTTGAAGCTCCTGAACTTGGGTTCTCTCAGTTTTGCTGTCTATCATTTTATAGTCTAGAAACTTGGCAACCACGAACTTCTTCAAGCATGCATCTTCCGTCTTGTACTTCTTCTCAAGTGCGTCCCATAATTCTTTCGAAGTATTCATCGCAATGTACACATTGTATAATTAATCATCTAAAGCGCTTAAGATATAGCCTTTGCAAAGAAAATCTGTCTACTTCCACGTCTCAACAATCATGAATTTCTCGTTGTCCGGCATGTCCGCAGCAAGCACTGGAGGTTCTTCACTAATGAATTTCTGCATACCAAGTGTGATAAGCCAGAAGAACACTCTTTACTGCCATCTTTTAAAGTTGGCTCCAGAAAATTTCTCCGGTTTCTCTGCCGGTGGAACAACAGTTCGGTTTGACGAGGCTATCGTCGTTGCCACAACAGTCGCAGAAGAATTTCCGTTATCAATTGCCATTTCTCACTGTCAACAACAGAAGAGTTCAATTAATGGCAAAACTAGAACAGTAAACAATACTGTAATTAAAAATAAATAGCACGTATAATAAATAAAAATCGAAGTTTTTATATACTGTTTCACAGAATGATGAAGTTTTGTATGTTCTTCAAATCGTTTTTTGAATTTCATACTCTGATGAAGTTTTTATATCTTCAAATAAGAAAGTAAAATTCAGAAGGAGTAGAAATCACGCAAGTTTTAATCTCCACAAATAGAATACAGAATATAATAAAAAATAATTTCCTTAAGATTGTTATCCAATCTGTATTGCTGTAAAACCAATAAAACATTAAACTTTCTTAAATAAAACCAGAAACATAAAGTTAGTAGAACCAGTTTAATGAAATAAATTCTGGAAAAACAGTATAGGAATAAATCAAGCCCACTGAATGCACACTGTGTCCTTAAGGAAATTATTCCCCTCAAATACCCGAGGTGTGTTGGAATATTATCCCCTCAGGATAAAACAATTTAACTCACCAGCGTATTGGTACCAAAAACTCCGGTGAACGGCGAACCACTCAATGGTCGTAAAACACACTGGAAAATATTGTGCAGAAGAAGAAGAAGAAGAAGATTCAGAAAATTTAGCTAGTAAAAATTCTGGGATTCAAGGCATATTTATAGACCATTTGACACTGATTCTGAAAAGGTTTGCAAACTTTCAGAAACAGGTGGGAATATTGCGGGAAAAAAAAAATAGAAAAGGGATTTAATAATAATCCGGGAAAGAAAACGGACCGGACCGAACCGGTTTGTCCAAAAAGATTAATCAATCAATCTTTGACCAAATCCGAAGCCGAAGGCGAGCGACGACGGCGGCGGTGCGAGGCTTGCCTTCTTCTCAACTCTTTAAGAGCTAGAAGAAGAGCAAGTGTATATATACCCATTAAAAATCTTTTCTTCCTCCAATATGGGACAATGTCCCTTTAGCAAGGAGGGAAGCTTAAAGCCCAACTAACTATGTCATATATACAGAAACAGAGGGAGTAAGAAAGTATTATTATTACTTTCATAGTTCATTGTTTAGTGTCTTTAAGTTCAATATATGTGAAAGGCAAAAAAACATGAGCGGTAACTTTTGTTAGTGTAATTGCAGAACATGTTTGCTGCAGGAACGGATTCAACATTCATTACATTGGATTGGGCAATGACAGAGCGGGTAGTCAGTAGCCTTACGAATCTTGGTTAAGTATAGATTGAGGTAACAATATAATACTATGAAAGGAAAAAACTTATTGACACAGAGTGTTTATAAGTATAAGTTGAGGTGAGAATACATATAAATTAACTATGATCAAGTGAACAGTTTGTATGTATAGAAGACGAGTGATGTATTCATTAGTTTGTGTAACCCCCGAGTTTGTATAAGTTTTTTCCTATATTGAAACCTCAGTTTCTTAGATCATGAACTGAGAAAATGCTTTTATCAAAATTATTGTTGCCTTATAGGAGTTGAACTCTGGTGTACCCACCAAAAATATTTCTCTCTCTCTTGAAAGTCTTTTCTTAATCTTAATTCTTACCAATAAAACAATAACGATAAAAGAAAATAAAAGGATAAATTATCACCCTTATATCTAGGGTAAACATAGGTCTGGTCTGTCCATTTAAACTCAACTTACTAACCTCTAGCCATTAGTCATAGAGTTATCAAAACTAGTCAAGCATATATAAAAATTGAAAAGGCAAATAAATATAGTTCTTTTTCTCAAAGAATCACATGCAAAAATCTCTTTTCCATATTTTAAAGCATGATTAGCAACATTTGACGCAAGACCGAAAAGAAATTTCATCGATGAGGTAGCAAATAAGGTGATGAAATACAAAAAAAATATATACAATATTCCAAAAATCTAAGCAAAAAAGGAACTTTTTCAATGGGTATAATTGAAATTCATTGAAAACATATAGATAAGTCAATATACAAAATTTGAGGAAGATTGGAGGTGATTTGGACTGATTTTGTATCAAAATTCATAATTAAATCGAGTTCAAAAAATTCTTCTGCGACACATGTATCAAACATGTATCACGCATGTATCTCACATAGAGGTATACATGTGATACACAATTGATACAAATATGATACATATGTGATACACAAATGATACACAGTGTGATACACATATCATTTTTTTATGTTCAGTTTTTACTTCGAATATTAAAGTCAAACCACCTCAAAACTTCACCAAATCATTCCAAAACTGAGATTCAAGCTCCTTAAAATGTACCTAATCTATTCTAATAACACTCACTCAAAAGAAAGCAAAAGATTAACTTTTTTTGTGACAAATGACTAATTGGCTAATATTAGTAATATTTAGCTATCATTAGTCATATTTTAAAAATTAACTAGTTTCCCTATAAAATACAACCCTCATAATTTTAAAGTAAGAACTACTAAGCAGAATATTCCTTCCCAACTAACATTCAAATCGAGGGAATGATTTTCCAAAACTATAAAACCGACACCTACTAGGGCTATTTGGTTGATAATTGCTGAATTGAGGTGGGAAAGTTCTTACATAGACTAGTCAACTCTAGCGTGCTAGCCTGTAGTAATGTTTTCTCACTTGTGTGACTTGTATTTACCCTCAATTTTATATTGGAAATAATAAAATCTTCATATTTTCTTTAACACTCAAGTCCATCATTATAAAAGATACATCAAAGTGACGTCTTCCCGTTGCAAACGTTGGGAATAACTTCTCATTTTCCAACAATATTCTTATTCTTGCTCACCTATTTTACAAGTGCTATATTTACGTTTTGTGCACTGGTATATAGATTTTTTACACAATTTAATAAAAGAGTTAATACGCTAAAATCCCATAATCTATATCACCCTTCATAATAAAACTCTCTCATTACTTATGTGGCATTATGTGTGTAATAAATCGTCCAAGAACACATAAAGGCTAAAAACAGCCATTAAAATGGCGTGTCTAACAGCTACTTAGCCATTTTTCTTAAAATTTATATTTCTTTTTATTTTCTCTTCTTTTTCTTTGTATTTCACCTTCCTTCCCTATTTTTTCACCTTTCTTCTCCATTTCTTCATTTGAAATTCTCTCTCTTATTATTTTTTATTTCTTACCTTTCTTGTTTTATCCATCCTTCATTTCTTACCTAAATTTATTTAAAAGAAGGAATACCCATTCAAGTATTTGTAGAGCATGAGTTTAATGCCTTTCAAGAAATTAGGAAATAAAGAAATAGGACATGTGTGTACGTAGCTATCTTCTTTAACAACTTAGGTATTTCTTTTCAACAATCTTCAGAATTTAGGTCTATCAAAACCCTAATCTTCTATATCGGTTTAGGTGCAGAAACCCTACTTTTTATCCCGATTTTCAAACGAAAGCAAGAATAGATAATGCAATCGAGGTTAGAACCAAGATTGAGAATATCGCTATTGAGAGATTAGTATGACCATTCTCTGATGAGAGCAAAGAGCAAATGAGTTTTTTACAATTGACCCACTAATTTTTATCCTAGCCCCGTTTATATTTTTATCATGTAATTTCTTACAATGATATAATAAAGAGTATTAAAAATCTTAATAAAGTCTGTTTTTTAGATTAAGATAAACAAATATTCACATAGATTGCCACGTGACGAATTTAAAAATAATTTGGAAAGTGTATTACTCGCACTAGTAAGAATACGAGGAGAGAGTTTTATTATGAAGGAGTATATAGTCTAGGGGATTTTCGGAAACTTGTGATAGTTTAGATAAACAACTGACAAAAATTATATAATTTAAGCGGATTTTAAGATATTAACTCTTAATAAAATTGACCTACTAAAACAAATAACTCCCAGCAATAATCTTGATATGATAATAAGAAAATTAGAGTAACGACACAGTTATAATCTTCTTTTTTTTAAGTGCCCGCGCCTACAACTTCAATCCTTTTGGAATTTTACTATCTTCACCTTTCACCGGGCAAAAGGAAAAATAAAATAGAAGAAAAACTATAATGGGGATAATCAATTCACCTCTTATTTTAAAAAAAAGAAAAAAAATAGCTAACCAATTGAGTGGGTTGCGGGGCAAGGTTGAGAAGAAGAAAGCACCAAAAAGAAAAACAAAAGTTTAGTATTCAGTCAAAGAAAGATGATGTAGATGTAAACAATCTAACGGCAAAGAATAGAAATATATTATAATTGAATGGATCAAAAGTCCTACATTACATTGATTGACTAAAGAATTCCAGAGAAAGACTATAGTTTAGTTTGTTAGGAAGGAAAATACGTATTTGTAATTGCAAGTTTGAATGTGCATGCTACAGTAGTTCTCCTCTTTCAATAAAGTTCAACTTCAAACCACCCCGTAACTATATTCTCCTGTATATTAAAATCTTCTCTGATCAATTTTTTTAATGAAAATGTATAAAATAACGGGCTAAAACACACGTGAGAGATGAAGTTATACATAAAAATAGCATGAATTGACAGTGTCTAATAGTTAATTACTGTAACCCTCCTTAAAATTTAATTTTTCTATTTTATTTATATCCTAGCCTTCTTCTTCTTCTTCTTCTTTTGTTTTTTTATTTTTTATCTTTCTTCTTCCTTTCTTCTCGTGGGTTTCATCAGGAAATAATTCTTCTCTTATTTCTTCTAAAATTATCTTTCTTCTTTGTTTAGGTCTTCTTCTTTCAACACTATTCAGTCCACCAAAAGCACATAATTTTTACCAAACCCTAACTAAATTTCTTACCAAATCATATTTTTGAAATCCCAAATCTCGTATTAACCTAAAATTTTCAGCGAAATTGAAGGTTAATGGGAGACCCAATATTTAATCGAAGTTTAATAGCGAAAATCACGATTGAGACATGTTGTTGCCATTATCAGAGGAGATAACAAAGACTTTTTTTTTATTATTATTACAAATGACCACGTGTTTATCCCTTCATCATTTTTCTTTGATCTTTTAATCCCCAAACATTTACCCATTCAATTATTTTTTATTATTAGTTACTCCATCTGTTCCAGTTTATGTGAACCTATTTCTTTTTTGGTCCGTTCCAAAAAGAATGATCCCTTTCTAAATTTGAAAATAATTTAGCTTAAACTTACTATTCTACCCTTAATGAGAAACTTTTATAACCACACAAATACTCTGGGCCTCTTTTTGACTTGTTTAGGACCACAAATTCTAAAACCTTCTTTTTTTCTTAAACTCCGTGTCCAGTCAAACATGTTCACACAAATTGGAACGAATGGAGTATGATTTTTAATTAAATTGATATTTAGATTAGGCTGACTAAATAGAAGGTTATATCACGCGCACTATTAAAAAATCGATGAGGGTTTTTAATATATATGGGTATATAGTTAAGGGAATTTTGGGGGCTTTTGCATCCGTACCCACTTTTTGTGTCACGTTTTAAATTATACCCGCTTTGTAAAAAAATTGCAGTCGTACCCGCTTTTACGCATAACTTCAGCATGCGAGGCTGAAATAGCAAATGCAATCACGCAAAACTTCAGTATTCTAGTAGACGGGCCTGAAGTAGCTTAGTTCTTCAGCTCTAGTAAATGGGGAACTTCAGCTCTAGAACTGAAGTTTTTGTCTTTGTAAATGTGAAGTTCCCCAGTTATAAAGACAAAAACTTCAGCATACGTGGCTGAAGTTCCCCAAGTTACACTGGGGAACTTCAGCTCTAGAACTGAAGTTTTTGTCTTTGTAAATGTGAAGTTCCCCAGTTATAAAGACAAAAACTTCAGCATACGTGGCTGAAGTTCCCCAAGTTACACTGGGGAACTTCAACTCTAGAGCTGAAGTTCTTGTCTTTGTAAATGGGGAACTTCATGCTGAAGTTCCCCAGTTATGAAGACAAAAACTTTCGCATACGGGGCTGAAGTTCCCCCAGTTACACTGGGGAACTTCAGCTCTAGAGCTGAAGTTTTGTCTTTTGTAAATGGGGAACTTCAGCATACGGGGCTGAAGTTCCCAAGTTATAAAGACAACAACTTCAGCATACGATGCTGAAGTTCCCCATTTACAAAGACAAAAATTTCAGCATACGGGGCTGAAGTTCCCCCAGTTACACTGGGGAACTTCAGCTCTAGAGCTGAAGTTTTGTCTTTTGTAAATGGGGAACTTCAGCATACGGGGCTGAAGTTCCCAAGTTATAAAGACAACAACTTCAGCATACGATGCTGAAGTTCCCCATTTACAAAGACAAAAACTTCAGCTTAAGGGGTGAAGTTCCCCCAGTTACACTGGGAAACTTCAGCTCTAGAGCTGAAGTTTTGTCTTTGTAATTGGGGAGCTTCAGCCCTGTATGCTGAAGTTTGTCTTTGTAATTGAGGAACTTCAACCCTGTATGCTGAAGTTTTGTCTTTATAACTGGCGAACTTCAGCTCAGCGAGGGAAAAGGGAGCTGAAGTTATTTAAAAAGTTGGTACAAGTTAATTTTTTAAAAAAAAAACGGGTATATGTTAAATGGAGATGACCAAATAGGGTGCCCCGCGCAATTTTTACGGAATTTTAAGAACACCGCATTGTTTAAGTAGGTAACTAATAAAAATATGATAATTTAGGGTAGTTTCGAGGTATTCACTCTTAGCATAATGCTCAGATATTACTCATACTTCAATGGAGTAAAATCTCCTTATTATGTTGCTCTGGCTGAAGTACTTCTTTAGTAAAGAAGCTTTCTATCCAATCAGCAACAAAGCCACCCTCTCAAAAAAAAAAAAGAAAAAAAAAAAGAAGCACGAACAATAGTAAGGAACTTAAGTTTTACTACATTAACATTTTCACAGGTTTTACATGTTCACTATAATTTTTAACAGATTTTTGTTGAAATTTATTCAATTGGATTTTGTAATCTAATTATGTGAATAATTTTACGACGTTTGTGTGTCAATATAAATGAAAGGAGATTGTAAAATGAAAATTTCAACTTACTTATGTGATTGTGCATAAGTGTATCTAAAGGGAGGGAGGGATATGGTTCACGTGGATTCATGTTCCTCTCTATATTATGTATACTAATACGATATATCTCCAATATTATTTAAATATATGTACTTGAATTCAAACTCAATAAGTCCTATAGTGCTATGATTGTTTGGTCGGGTTCCAAATTCCATGTCTATCTTGTAATTTTTTCCTTTCCTTTTTTCCAATTGAGCCCGGAGGATCAAATCACACTTTGTCTACTTAATATTTTCCTTTATTTTTTTTAGAATAGGGTCCACTCATGGGAATAAATATGTCGTTGAAATACATGTTCTCCTTCTATCGTTAAATTTTATATATAATTAAACTGGATATCTATATTAAAATTAGCCGAGGTGGAGGTTGTAACATATAAATGAGTTCAACTGATCAAAAATTTTAGTATCATTTTATAAGTGTAAAGAGTTTATGGTAAAAATTTAAAAATTGAACTCGTCAAGTATAAATCTTGAATTTCCTCTTCATAATAGTACACCCGTCTTATCAAAATATTGAATACACTTCTGATTGTGTGTTGTTCATGTGTAAGGAAGAAAACGCTATCAATAAGTACTAAGTAACGCATTTAAAATAACCACAATGTGTTTGTGTTTCCATATGTAATAAAGATAGAAGTTTCTTATGCACCAAATTGGGAAAGCGTATGATTACGGTAGCAGTGGCGAAACAAGAAAATTCAATAAGGGTGTTCCAATCTTTGTCATTGGGCTATATAAGGGTGTTCAAAGTCTATTTTTAATCAATAACAAGTAATATTTTACCTTGTACGAAGTATAATTTTTCGGCGAAAGCTGATCAGTTAACCACTCTTGAAGGAACGTAGCTTCGCCCCTATACGGTAGCACACACGACAGTCTTGGCAGCTAGAGTGATAATTTTCTTATCTATTGCACTAATGTTCAAAACAACACACATTTCTCGTTTAAAAAAATTAACAACGCACCACCTAAAAGGTTTCCTGTTTGAGTTTAATAGGTGAAAGTAAAATCTGTTTAGAGCGTAAATCATTGATATGGTAAATCATTATTTTAACCCTTCAATCATAGGAAGCAATCAATTTTACCCATTTAGTACTTTCACAGAGCTAGAAACAGAAGAAGAAAAACATCCCAAGACTTGGCACAGTGTGCAAATGGCAAAGTTGGAAAGTCAACAGTCAATACATGGAATTTATTATTATTATTATTATGGATGCAATTTGGGCCCATATGCAAGTTTTCCACACGGTCTCAGCTTGACTTGTGAAGTCTACGCTCGTTAGCCGCCAGCCATTTTCCTTCATAAAGATATCAATCAAACATCCACCATCCACCAGGCTGGTGTCTCATCCACCTCTCTCCTCCCTCCGGTCTGCCGGAAAAACAAGAACCTCAATGGCCTTCACTGCTTCACAATTCCACTTCTTTTTCTTCTCTCTTTTCGCTTTTTTACTTATTGTTCAAGCAAGACTGAATCTTTATCCACCAGATCATGCTGCACTTTTGCTTGTTCAAAAAGACTTGGGCCTCCAAGGTCAACGCATTGCATTTTGCAACTCTGCGGCTATATCCTGCGAAAGGCGGAAGGCAAACAGAACACAATTTTTGAGAGTCACCCGTATTGACTTCAGATCCAATGGATTGACGGGAACTTTGTCTCCTGCCATTGGCAAACTTTCTGAGCTCAAACAGCTCTCTCTTCCGAACAACCAACTCTTTGACCAAATCCCAATCCAGATTCTTGACTGCCGTAAACTGGAGATCCTTGACCTTGGAAACAATCTGTTTTCTGGGAAAGTTCCATCTGAATTATCATCTCTAGTACGCCTTCGAATTCTTGATCTTTCTTCAAATGACTTCTCTGGGAATCTTAACTTCTTGAAGTATTTTCCCAACTTAGAAAAAATCTCTTTAGCTGATAACTTGTTCACTGGAAAAATACCCCCTTCTTTGAAATCTTTTAGGAATCTCCGTTTCCTTAATATTTCAGGAAACAGTTTTCTTGAAGGTCCTGTGCCTGTTATGAGTCAAGTTGAGCACTTGTCAACAGATTTGAATCGGAACAACTTCGTTCCAAAACGTTTCATTCTTGCTGAAAACTCAACAAGGTCAAATCAGATACCAGCACTGGCACCTAATTCCAATTCAGGAAATGCCCCAGCTCCAGCACCAAGTCATAATGTTGCTCCAGTCCATAAACGTAACAAGAAAAAAAGGAAAATCAGAGCGTGGTTTCTTGGTTTCTTTGCTGGTTCTTTCGCAGGGGCTATATCTGCACTACTCTTATCAATTCTTTTTAAGCTGGTAATGTTTTTCGTCCGAAAGGGAAAGACTGATGGAAGTTTAACAATATACAGTCCACTGATTAAGAAAGCCGAGGATTTGGCCTTCTTAGAGAAAGAAGATGGAGTAGCATCACTTGAAATGATTGGAAAAGGTGGATGTGGAGAAGTTTATAGAGCTGAGTTACCAGGAAGTAATGGGAAGATTATAGCTATAAAGAAGATTATACAACCCCCAATGGATGCTGCCGAACTCACCGAGGAGGATACCAAGGCTTTGAACAAGAAAATGCGACAGGTAAAATCAGAAATTCAAATTCTTGGTCAAATCAGGCACAGGAATCTGCTTCCCCTACTGGCACATATGCCTAGGCCAGACTGCCATTACTTGGTATATGAATATATGAAAAATGGGAGCTTACAAGATATCCTCCAGCAAGTCACAGAAGGGACAAGGGAATTAGATTGGTTGGGACGACACCGAATTGCAGTAGGGATAGCTGCTGGACTTGAGTATCTCCATATAAACCACAGTCAATGCATAATTCACAGAGATCTAAAGCCAGCAAATGTCCTTCTTGACGATGATATGGAAGCTCGAATTGCTGATTTTGGACTTGCAAAGGCAGTTCCAGATGCCCATACACATGTTACGACTTCAAATGTTGCAGGAACTGTGGGATATATTGCACCAGAATACCATCAGACACTGAAGTTTACGGATAAGTGTGATATATACAGCTTTGGTGTGGTGTTAGCAGTGCTGGTTATAGGAAAGCTTCCATCAGATGAATTTTTCCAGCACACACCTGAGATGAGTTTAGTGAAGTGGCTGATAAATGTAATGACTTCTGAGGATCCGGAAAGGGCAATTGATCCAAAGCTGATAGGAAATGGATTTGAGGAGCAAATGCTTTTGGTTCTCAAGATAGCTTGGTTTTGTACTCTGGAAAATCCAAAGGAGAGGCCTAACAGTAAGGATGTTAGGTGCATGTTAACTCAGATCAAGCATTAAGAACGCACAGGATAGCGCATGCATATTGAATAAATTGGTTTATGTAACTAAGAATGTGTTCTGTATGTCAGTTACCATCTCCAAGATGGAGACTCTGCAAGTTAAGCTTTTGTTGTAATTGGTTTATACAAGTAAATCAAATCTCTGTACTTAAGTCTTAATAGTATTCTTTCCACTTTTTTTGCTGAAGTTACTAAACTCAAAATGCAATTGTTACCATAGTTTGAAGGGGTCCGCTAATTCTGCTTCCCTTCAAACTAGACAAATATGCCAATGTGTATGATCATGTCTTCTGTTCCACAAGGTAAAGTATTTATTGAAAAGAGTAGTACCATAAAGTTTGCAAAATTACATGACTACTCAATTACTACACTAATATGGAACCCATAAAAGATATTGTTTACCCTAAAATTCGAGTAACAATTAAACTTGTATTGTGGTTTTAAGGATACGTGATTTAATCCAATATCAATTGATAAACAATGAACTAAATAGATAAATTGAACAGTACAATAAATCAAACTAGTATTATGGCACTGCTTTCGAGCCTCGATTCGAGATGGTCTCGATGTTGGATAATAAGGACAGTAAAGAATGGAATAATAAATATTGAACAGTAATGGATAGCAGGTAAAACAGAAAGCAACGTATGTATTCTTTGTCAGTGAATTATGATGGATTACAAATGAATGAGATACCCCTTTATATAATAGAGGAATCCTAAATAAGGTACAATTTTAATAACGAAAGTAAAATCCCACGATTGGGGTCAATAACCGCTTGATTCCATTTGTTCCAGAATTCCTGCCGTGATCCTCGACCGGTTGCTAATATCTCGCCGTTCAGTTATCATACCTCTCTGAAAGTCAGTAAATCTCGGTCTCAATCTTCAGCGAACACTTCGATTTCTGTGCTAAATACTTTATCTTCGAATTCGGGTTTGGTCCATTATGAGCTTACCCTCGAGGCAGCTCCCACACCCATGAAATTGGATATGCCCGATTTCGATTGTATACAGATAGTCCCCGCATTTCTTGGAGTAAATGATAAGCAACGATTTGAGCCCCGATTTTTCAAAACCTCGATCATGATGTCATCTTCATGATGTAAGAGATAGATGTGACCGAAATGTCCCATCGGTACAGTTCCCCAAATCATTAATGCTTGTCAGTTGGCGGTCGGCCACTAGCGCCACCGAACCGTCGCTGTGAACTTATAGTTATACGCTCCTTTGTCGAATCAAACTTTACTTTTTCCCTAATCAAACTTCTAAGTTTTCTAACTCTCTCCATCTCCTCTCTTTCGCCGCCTGTTGAGCCATCCTTGTTAGCATCGAAACCACTTGTTTTAATCTTCCTCCGCCTTTCTTTAACTGAATTAATGGCGAAAACCTCAAAAATCGTACCACAAAAGGAGAAAGCTTCCTCCTCTTCTTCCCGGCCGGCCAGTGACAAAACATCGGTGGAATCGGCTCCTCATGAGTACGTTCCTGGCCCGTGCACTCTGAAATCCGATTTCAATATCGAAAACCCTTCATCGGTCCCAGGTCGATGTGAACATGTGTCGAGGTACAAGTGTTCCATAACGAAGAGCCACCTCGAGTCCATGAAGAGGGACTGCAACTGGGGTCCCGAGGTTGTGGTGCAAATCCCTGCTCCTGAAGAGGGCATTTCTACTTATGTGGAGGGGTTCTTAAGTGTTTACACTTGCTCCTTCACATTGGGTCCCCTCTACCCAGTAATAGTCGATTTCTGCAAAAGATACCAAGTCACTCTCGGCCAAATTCACCCCTCGTTCTGGCGCATTGTGGTCATGTTGCGCTTCTTCTCCAGCAAGGCCGAGGGGATGGAGTTCACTCTTAGCCACCTCATGCAGTTGTACCGGCTTCGACTCTTCCGAGGACTGATCAAGCTCTAGCGCCGAGCAACGAAGGCCTTGTTCTCGAGCATCGACGAGGACAAGGATCGGGGTTGGATGAGCCGGTTCATACAGGTGAGGACTTGAGACATCATCTCGAAGGAAAAGATTTCGTTCCCTCAGGAGTGGAACCCCAATCGTAAGTGATATATTAAATATTGTTCTTAGTATCTACCTTGGTTTGGCCTAACGTTTTCATTTATTATGCAGCTATTCCTTGGATGCCTCAGGCCGTCCCTGATTTCGATACTGGGTTCAGAAGTTAGCCTCGACTTCCTCCCACGCCGAGCGTGCATGGCGTGATCTGGCGAAGGGTAGATGAGAGGCAAAGAATTATGGTAATTTTTTTTTCTATTTTGCCAATACCTTCCATATCTTTCTTTATTTATGTTTCCCTTGTGCATGCCTGACCAAAGATGCCATATTGAGGCCCCCGAGTGGGGAGGAAGAGGCCAAGTCTCTGGTTCCAAAACCGGAGAAAGACAAGAAAAGGTGGAGTGCCTTGCAGTCCGATGACCCCGAGCCCAAACCTCGATGGGTAAGGAGGAAAGTTATTGCCCTCATGGTGGACTCGGCCCAAAGCCTGAGGAATGAGGAAGAAGAAGAAAGAGGACGCTGCCTTGCTAATAATGGCCTGTCCCAAGAATGTCGTCGAGGTCGCCAAACTTTCCGAGCCAGTGGTTGATGCTGAAATCAAGCCTCGTGACGAGGAGGATTCCAAAAAGGGTTCGGGGGAGGATCCCGAATCACCTGTAGTCGAGATCGTCTCTCGACCATCCGCAAGTACACCGGACGGGGCTATTTTTGAAACTCTAAAGGTTGATCAGAGTGGCCTGAGCGACTTGATCGGGGCCATGACAGTGGGTCACTTGCCTTCTCTGTCAACTTTTTTTAAGAGGCAATAATGGAGGCTCGGGAGTTGAAGACCCCCGATATAGGCGGAGGCTCTAGTGTAGGGGATCCCTTCCGGGATTGCTTTACTGGGGTTGATGATGTCTCCGATATCATCGATACTTTGATTCTCCTTGAAGAGGCCTAACGTCTTCTATCTCGGGTAAGCATTAGATGTTGCAATCCTCTTTCTTATTCTTTTTTCTTTAAGTCTGACTTGCATATTCCTTTTTTGTGTAGGCATCTGCCAAGTTTCGAGCTGACCTTATCCAGTGTGAATCCGAGCTTCAGAAAGTCTTGGAGGAGAGGAACTCCTTGAAGCTTCCCTGTGGAAAAAAGGATGTGGCTCTAAGGGACCTTCAAGCGGACTTGGCCAAGGCTCGTAAAGAGGAGGATGATCTAGATAAGAATGTAACCATACTTTTGAAGAAGTACGGACTCGCCCTAACTGTGGAGTCTAACACTTCACTATCTCAGCTGCAGCAAAAGGTCGAAAGGATCGAGCTGCTCCAGGGAGAAGTCGACCATGTCAAAGACGATTATGATCGGTAGAAGGAGAACATGGATCGCCTGGCTGTAGAAAAAGAGGCTACCTCAGCCAAACTATCATCGGCTGAGGTTCAACTTCGGGGCATCAAAGAAAAAATCTCTACCCAAGCCAAAAGGATCGAAGAACTTGAAACCGGGCTTGCTGAGGCCAAGGCGGAGATTGAGAAGATGAAGGTCATGGTAGATAAGTCCTCCATGTATCGGGCTGATGCTGAGGCTGCTTAAACGCAGCTAAGGGAGGCTTCAGATCGGGGGTGATGGAACAATGACTTGGAAAAGTACCAATCCCTGAGTGAACCCTCGAGGAAATCCATGCTCGAGGTTTTGACCTCTCTGAGGAGATAGCAGGGTGCTCGAAGCCGAGATGAAGAAGATGATGAAGAAGGTAGTCGAGGCGGATCCGATGAGGGGCCTGAAGGAGAATTTTCTCCCGGATAAGTTGCTCCCGAAGAATAGGTTGAAACCGGCCATAGTTAGGATTTAATTTCTTTGTATTTCGTTTTGTAAGACCTTGATCGGTCTCTTATACATATCCTTTTTCATCAATATATCAAAGAAAAACTTCTTTTGAATGTCTTCTCAGTTTTAATGTTCAAATATGTTTTATGCTTTTGCTTTGTGAAAATTTTATTGTTGCAACCTCTGTAATCTAGTGGACACTAGCTCGAACTTAGAACAAACCCTTAGGTCTTTTAGTCAACCAAAGGCGAGTCCCCGAGCTTAATAGTATGTTCGAGATTTCAGCTGGATTGGTCGAAGCCATAACTGTACTGCTTTTATAACTAAGTTCGAGTAAGCTTTGAACTTAGAATAGAACAAACCCTTAGGTTTTTAATCAAATAATGAGTAAGTTTCGAACTTACAGCAACATACCCCTTAAGGTTTTATAATGAATCCTCGAGCTATATTCAATTCAACTTTATTCGATCTCGGAATAGTGGAACTTGATACGCTCAAATTACACTTCAAAATAATGTAAGCGGTCGATTGTCAAATATAATAACCCAACTAGGTTGGGTTCGAATCCCACAGAGAACAATATGTAGGCGATTAGGAATGTAAGAGAATTATCACTTATCGCGCAATGCCAAACACTTAAATTTTGGTTTAGAAAATATTTATATCTAAATGCAAAAATGTAAACTAACCTAGAAAGCAAGTAAAATAATCAATGGATAAAAGAATGAATGCATTGGGAATTACACTCAAGTAACGATCCAATGTATTTCACGATTTTACAATTATGAGTGAGTTTTATATTAATTAGCCACGGATAATAATTCTTAATTAGCTTTCTTCAAAGACTAACAAGACTTTCTAATTGAATTATTCCTAACCCAATTAAGAGATTAAGCATACCCGGATATGGATACAAGTAGTTCAATCCTATTCCTAGGTAGAATCTATAAAATGAGGGTTAAAAACTCAAGTTCTTGTTAATTAATCTTTCCCAACCCAAATTATCTTTTCCAAAATTAATTCGGAGTTAATGGGCGAGTCCTAGGGTTAGCTAATCCCTTTGAAAATATTAAAGAACAAGAATAATTAAAGAAATAACAAACTTACTTCATAAAAGAATAAAAATCATTCAATACATAAGCACAACAAGGTATTTAATCCACACTATAAACATGAATATTTTCATAAACAAGATTTAGTATTGGAAATAAATACTACACACTTAAATATTCAATATAAAGCAAGAAAATGAAGAAATAAACATAAATGAGTAAGAAATCCTTAACCACAAGCTTGAAAACTTCAAAACCCAAGTGTATATGCAAACCCTAGCTTCAAAACTTGTTATCTCTTGTCTTCAAGACTCAAAATATGCTAAAACAATGCCAAAGATACTGAAAATATCTGCTAGGTCGAGTATATGTGGATTTGGGATTGGGAAAATGTGATTTTACAAATCTGTCTAGGTCTGATGCCCGTTGACTGCACCTGCGGAAAAATCCTCGTAGGTGTGGCTCCGCAGATGCAGATTCCACATCGCAGGTGCGATTTCGAGTGACATTATCCTTTTCCACAGATGCGGACCAGACAACCGCACTTGTGGTTCCGTAGGTGCGGATACCACGTCGCAGGTGCGGCCTCAGTACAATTGAGTCAGTTGCGCAGGTGCGAAATGCTACTTCGCAGGTGCGATGTCGCACCAGCGACCAAAAGTCCGCAAGTGCGGAATCACTGAAGGCTTTTGTGCTTTTTCCACCAATTTGTGCTTAATTCCACTTCAATTCAACACCAATCACTTCATGGAATCATTTTCCTGAAAGTCGAACAATATACACCATAAATGACCTCATGTTATCATTAAAGGATGAAAAATCTAGCGAAAAAGAGCTAAAATGAGTGGTAAAATCACCACTCATCAGAACTCTTAGGTCCGAGTGCAGTGAGAACAAGGTTTCAAACTCTGAATGTAATGGACCTTAGGCTCTTTTATATTGGGCCTATATGGCCTCTAAAAGATGGCTATTATTTCCCCCTTGCGGCTTAAAATACTCAGCAAAAATTCCTTTATGCTTTAGCATGTATTTTTTACCCATTGGATTTTTTGAGGGTCCGGTGTCAATTGAAACCTCTTTGCTTTTTGTGCCTTAGCACGTTTGTATTAAGGTAATTTGATACCTCTTAATGTTTTTCGAGGGCTGATATTATCGAAACCTTTTTGGGTTTTCGAGGGCTGATTTTATCGAAGCCCTTTTGATTATTTTCCGAGGGTAGCCTTTTTTAACTGGTTTTTCAAAGAATTTGAAGGCCTATTTTTATTGCGGGATTCAGACGTCTCCGAGCCGCGTTATTTTGACTGTAGCCTTTAATTCGGCCATATCCTTCGGGTATGCCTCTTGGGCTTATTTCCCAATAACATTTCGAACTTGTTCGAAATGTTAGTCCCCGAGAATGGTGGCCTTGGCCTATAGATCGATGGGTGCCTCTTTAAGGTCTTATGAACTTGAGCTTAGATAACTCGAATATTCTTATCGTCGATGACAGTCACCGAGTGTTCGAAGTATATTTACATTTGGCTCTTGAGCCATTTTTCACAAAATCATGAGTATGAGGTTGTATAGTAGAGAATTTTCTTCGAGACACAAGATGTTTGATAAAGAAAGAGTGCTTCTTTGAATAATTTTTACATGTGTACATGTTTTTCCATCGGGGTCTCGACTAATGTATATGCACACGGTTCAATAGACCGTTTGACCCATTACAAAATGTTCCTATCGAGACCATTTGACACGAAGTACTTTTCTCAAAAATATCATCCGAGGGTGATGCCCTCCAGTATTCAAGGTTGATTGCAAAGAAACCTTGGATAATGTTGAATTGTCCTCAGGTAGCACATAGTTGTTGTCTCGTTAAAAACCTTGCCGGAAAAATCCATCTGGGATAAAAATCGATCTAAGGGAAAAAGAGTGCAACGCGTACTTTAAAACCTGAGGTCTCAATATCTTTGGTCGAACACCTGCAGTAAGTTAGCGTCAAATATATAAATGAAACAAGGAGAAAGTTATACTTTAGTAATAATATCGTTTGAGAAGTGATATGTTCCAATTGTTTGGCAATGGTTCACCGTCCATCGTTCCTAGTTTAATAAATCCTTTTCCAACTATGTCAAGGACTTGGTACGGTCCTTCCCGATTAGGGACAAGATTCCCTTCGTTAGGATATCGAGTGTTGATGGTAACTTTCCTTAGGACTAAGCCTCCGACTCTGAAGTGGCGAAAGTTGGTTCTCTTATTGTAGTATCTTTCGATTCATTGTTTTTGTGCAGCTATTCGAACGAGTGCATCTTCTCATTTTTCATCTAATAATTTGAGGCTAGTAGTCATAACCTCGTGATTTGATTCTTCTATTGTATGTCAAAACCTTGCACTGGGTTCCCCGAATTCGACTGGAATCAAGGCTTCGGATCCATATACTAAGGAAAACAGAGTTGCCCCTATACTGGACTTCGATGTGGTTCGGTATGCCCAAAGGACCTCGGGTGGAATTTCTCTCCATTTCCCTTTAGCTTCGTTCAACCTTTTCTTTAAGTTTTGGATGATGGTCTTGTTCGTTGATTCTGCCTGACCATTCCCACTAGGATGATATGGCGTACACAATATCCTTCTTATTTTATGGTCTTCGAGGAATTTCATCACCTTGATGCCGATAAATTGTTTCCCCTTGTCACACACTATTTCGGCAGGTATCCCAAATCAACATACAATGTGATCCAGATGAAGTCTATAACTTATTTCTCTCATACTTTCTTGATCGCCTGTGCTTCAACCCATTTTGAGAAATATTCAGTCATAAATAAGATGAACTTAGCTTTACCTGGGGCTGATGGTAGAGGGCCGATGATAAGTAGAGATTTGTACCTATTATTTACTCTCATTTTCTTAGGTTTTGAGGCAAAATTGCATTAAGATACTCCCGAAATTTGATGCAAGTTGTTTAAATTGCAGACTTTGAGTTGAATTGAAGATGTTGACTAAAAATAACTCAAAGAGGAGCAGAACTTGCACTGACCCAGAACCCAGTAGAAGCGCTGAGAAGCGCCAATATTCCGCTGCAGCGGTTGTCTGTTCGCTGCATCAGAATTCCATCCGCTACCCCGGTAAAAAGTCCAGAAGACTCTGCTTTTGAGACCCAGCTGAGCCGTCATCCATGCCAATATTCCGCTACAGCGTTGTCCTCACCGCTGCAGCGTTCAAATATCTTATGGGAGCGGATTCCTAAGATTAGAGACTTGCCAATCTGAAGTTATTCATAATAGCACGGTCAGCGATATTATTACGCTGCCGCGCTTTCAGGAATCGCTGCAACACTGTGAAATTCCGCTAGGGCCAGAATAGAGATGCTGAAAGTACCCAGGTCTAGAAACGCTGCAGCGGTTGTTATTCCGCTACAGTGGAAGCCAATCCGCTGGAGCGCATAGAATTCCACTGGGAGTGAAAGCTCCGTAGGGGCAATTTTGTCCTGTATTTTCAGCCTAGTATAAATACAACTTTTTCTCATTTTTAGGGCATCAGAAGAGAGAGTGAGCTCGTGAATAATGTTTTTATTCTATTTTTAGTAATTTTAGCTTAGATTCTACCATACTTCTTAGATTTTCTTCTTGTAATCAACATTTATGGGTTTAATTTCATCATTTATCTTAATTTCTTGCATGATAATGAGTAGCTAGACCCTCAAGCAAGGGTTGTGACCCAACCCTAGTATGGTTAACTAATGGTTCTTCTATTTTAGGATGAATTTGTGATCGGGTGTATGACTTTAGTCTATTTCATGCTTCATTGACTGAATTAGTGGTTGCTAACACTAATTTATGCCTTTTTGACTAGGGTTATTCTTGAGAAAGATGACCCAAGTCTAGTTAAATAGGCTAACAAGGTATTGGGGTGAACTCACGAGAGTGATAGCCCCAATAAAAGGGTAGAAACTAGAGATATTGATACCCGACTTGAGCCATTTCATTTGATTTGTTGTAACACCTAATTGGGCTTGAGAAAGCCAATTCAGGCATAGTCACCCACATTATCGAGAGGTATTGAGTGAGTAATTTAGTATGAGGTTATGTCATTTTCCCATAATTCACAAGCTTATCCTAGATTTTAGATCCCATTAGTCACTTGCCTAGGAGTAAGTTGCAACCCTAGTGCCTTTAATCATTTGATAAAAATCCACAAAAATATTGTAGTTAGTTAGATAATATTAATTTTTAGACTCAACCTTAGAATAGATTCAAAACCAAATTATGTTGAGAAGAGCAATTAAGAACATGAAACTCCACTAAATCAAGTAGAAACTCGACTCCCATTGCATAACTCCCTATGGATATCGATCCCGACCCTGTAGGGTAAAAGATGCTTCGACCCTGCCTTGCTACTTAAATAGTGGTATATGTGCGCGTAGATCACTTTTTGGCGCCGTTGCCGGGAAGAGGAGTTTCATCAAATTCCTCCACCTCAAAGACGAGGCCGACATGACAATCCCAATAATAATATTCCAGACCCTCCCCCGCTTCCTCCAAGAGTTGCTCCTCGGGTGCTTCCAAACGAGGGGTTTGCCAATGCAATTGTACCACCCAGAATCCCGGCGGGAAACTTTCAAATCACTAATGTCTTGTTGACACTTTTGGAGCAACGAGGGTATTTCACGGGAGCTCCCTATCAAAATGACTACAAGCACTTAAAAGGCTTTGTAGACACATGTTGGGGGAGAAAGCAAACCAATGTATCGGAGGATGCCTTGAGGCTCAGATTATTTCCTTTCTCTCTACGAGGGAAGGCACTGGATTGGCTTGAACGACTCCCCAATCATTCTACCTCTACATGGGATGAATGGTGGATAAGTTCATTGCCAAGTTTTTCTCCCCTAGGCACATGGTAGCTTTGAGAGATGAGATATTGGCATTCAAAAAAGAGCCGAATGAGCCCCTTCACGAGATTTGGGAACGCTATAGAACTATGGTCAAAGAATTCCCAAACAGTGACATGACAGAGGCCATGATACAACAGACTTTTTACGGGGGCATTAATACTACAAACTAGTGTGTGGTCAACCAACTCACTGGGGGCAACTTTATGAAGCTATCATACAATGAGGCATGTGACATCTTGGATGAAATGGCTGACACTTCGTCAGCATGGCAGAGTCGGGAAAATGTGCCCCGGGGTGATTAAAATGTGATAAATCTCCACAAAGAGCTACAGGACCATGGGCAAGCTATTTCCGAGCTTACCACTACCATGAATCAGCTTGCTAAGGCGCAACTTCAACAATTACAAGGGCCAAAGAAAGTGCATGCTATGGAGGGGGAAAATCTTTTGGTTAACAAGCGAAGGCCTTGTGGAAATCAAATGCAAAACAACAATGACCAATGTGACCAAGGAGTGAGTGGGTATAATCAAGAGGATTCCTATGATGAGAAAAATGAAGATGTAATGTATGCCAACAATTTTCAAGGGCAAAGGAACAATCAAAGTAAAAACCAAAACTGGAGCAATCAAAGGCAAAGCAATTTGAACAACAATAACAACTCTAGCAATTGGGGGAACAACAATCAACAATGGGGAGGCAATAACAACAATTGGAACGGGAACAACAATAGCAATTGGGGTGGAAATGGAAATCGGGGGTCGGGCTTTCAAAGGCCCCCGATGTATCAACAACCCAATAATTCACCCCTGTATCAATCACAAGGTCAAAGTTCCTCAAGCAATGACATGGGCCAGATCGAGCATATGTTTAAACAAATGATGGAACGAAATGCGATTCAGATGCTTAAATTGCCTCCCACACTACCTCAATCCGCAATCTTGAGGTCCAAATGGGACAAATTTCACAAGCTTTGAACACTGGCCCGAATGGGGCACTACCTAGTGACACGGTGGTGAACTCTAAGGGTGGGAACATCAACAACAATACCGGACATGCTATGGCAGTGAACACAAGGAGTGGTCGGGGTGGTGAGGCTAGTTCTTCAAAGCAAAAGAGGGTTGTTGGTGATGATGATGACTTGCAACATGTTGAGGTTCCTATTGAGGTTGAAAATATGGTTGAATAGCCGATGAATAATGAAGCGAGGATTGACATAAATGATAATGAGTAGGAAACACAAAATGACGTGAACCTGTCTAGGGAACACGTAATTGACATACCCGAGCCGGTTGCGCCAAAATTCAAGATTCCATTGCCTAGACCTCCTCCACACTATCCTCAAAGATTGGCTAAGCAAAAGATGGAGAATCAATTCAATAAATTCATAGATATGATGAAGAGTTTGTCCATCAACGTACCATTAGTTGAGGCACTTGAACAAATGCTCGGGTATGCCAAGTTTATGAAAGACTTGGTCACAAATAAGAGATCCATGGAGTGCGAGAAAATCAAGATGACTCGCCAAGTGAGTGAAATTGTGCACTCAATGGCACCTAAACTAGAGGATCTCGGAGCTTTCACTATTCCTTGCACTATTGGTAGTGCGGATTTTGCCAAGGCATTGTGTGACTTGGGTGCTAGTATCAATTTAATGCCTTATTCTGTCTTTAAGACCTTGGGAATTGGCCAACCTAGATCAACTTCCATGCGACTTCAAATGGTGGATCGAACTATGAAGCGACCCTTGGGAATCATTGATGATGTTTTGGTGCGGGTCGACAAATTCATTCTGCCCGTGGATTTTGTGATATTGGATTGTGAGGTCGATTATGAAGTACCTATTATTTTGGGAAGAAATTTCCTTACAATGGGGAAGGCCTTGGTTGATATGGAGGTCGGTGAGCTCACCTTCCGGGTGGGTGATGAAAAGGTCATTTTCCACGTTTGCAAATCAATGCGGCAACCCAATAGCATGGAGGTGTGTTATTTTGTGGACCTTGTCACCGAGGTCATAATTGACGAAACAAGCTCGATGATAAATGTTGAAGATCCCGTGGAAGCAGTTTTATTGAATCATGATGATGTTGTGGTGGATGGTTTGATCGAGTGTACCAATGCATTGCAAGGCATGGGTTCTTATTTTTATGGACCTCGCAAGCTATCTTTGGATTTGGAGAATCAAAAAACTCCTCCGACAAAGCCCTCAATCGAGGAGCCACCTACCTTGGAGTTGAAACCCCTTCCACCCGATTATACTTTCTTCTTGCCTTTTCGTACTTTACCTATTTTGGGTCCTTCTCGTACTTTACCTATTATACTTTCTTCTTGGCTAACCCGATTGCAGGTAGATTCTACACTCAAAGTGCTCCAAAGGAGAAAGAAGCCCATAGGTAGGACTCTAGCTGATATTCGGGGCATAAGCCCTGCCTTTTACATGCACAAAATTATTCTTGAAGATGATGAAAAATCATCTGTGGAACATCAATGGAGGTTGAACGAGGCAATGCAAGAGGCGATCAAAAAGGAGATAGTCAAATGGCTTGATGCTGGGGTTATTTATCCAATCTCTGATAGTGCTTGGACTTCACAAGTGCAGTGTGTTCCGAAAAGGGTGGTATGACCGTGGTGAAGAATGACAAGAATGAGCTTATTCTCACTCAGACCGTGACTGGCTAGAGGGTTTGTATGGATTACCGGAAGCTGACAAGGTGAACCAAAAGGATCACTTTCCATTGCAATTTCTGGACTAGATGCTTGATAGACTTGCTGGGAGGGCTTTCTATTATTTCTGGGATGGGTATTGCGGCTACAATCAGATTCTCATAGCCCCAGAAGATCAGGAAAAGACAACCTTCACCTATCCCTACGGAACATTTGCTTTTTCAAGGATGCCATTCGGTTTGTGCAATGCATCTGCCACATTCCAGTGGTGCATGATGGCAATTTTCACTTATATGGTTGAAGATTTCTTAGAGGTGTTCATGGATGACTTCAACGTGGTTGGGGACTCATTTTGAGGAGTGTTTGCAAAATCTTGATAACGTCCTTGCCCGGTGTGAAGAAACCAACCTTATATTGAATTGGGAAAAATGACATTTCATGGTCGAGGAAGGCATAGTCCTCGACAACAAAATCTTAAGAGATGGCATTGAAGTGGATAAAGCCAAGATCGAGGTTATTTCCAAGTTGCCACCTCCAACTTCGGTGAAGGGAGTTCGTAGTTTCCTTGGGCATGCTGGATTTTACTGGATATTCATTAATGATTTTTCAAAAGTGGTAAATACCCTATGCAAGTTATTGGAGAAAGATGCCAAGTTCGAGTTCAATGAGGAATGTATGCAATCTTTTGAGTTGTTGAAGCATAAGTTGACTACCACACCAATAATCACAACACCAAATTGGAGCTCTCCTTTCGAGATCATGCGTGATTCAAGTGACGTGGCGGTGGGTGAGGTCTTGGGACAAAAGGTGAACAAAATATTTTTCCCCGTTTATTATGCAAGCAAACCATGAATTCCTCCCAGGTTAACTACACTGTCACCGAAATGGAATTGTTAGCTATTGTCTTTGCAATGGAGGAATTAAGGCCTTACCTTATGGGTGCCAAGGTGATGGTGCACACCGATCATGCGGCTCTCCGGTAATTAATGATGAAAAAGGATTCAAAAGCTAAGCTTATGAGGTGGGTCTTATTGCTCCAAGAGTTTGATCTAGAAATTGCTGATAGAAAGGGGAGCGAAAATCAAGTTGCCGATCATATATCCCGGTTGGAAGAGCAAGGAAGGCCAAATGATATCCTTGAGATCAATGATACTTTCCCGGATGAGCAGCTTCTCTCAGCCTCTATGCATGACATTCCATGGTTTGCGGACATTGCCAACTTTCTTGTTACCTGTGTTGTCCCATTTGAGTTCTCTTCTAACCAAAGGAAGAAGCTTAGACGGGAAAGCTTGGATTATTATTGGGAAGAGCCGTATTTGTTCAAGATATGCAATGACGGAGTCATACGGCATTGTGTCCCCGAAGAAGAGTAATTTCCCATTCTTGATTCTTTCCACTCTTTTCCCTACGGTGGTCATCACGGTGGGGCAAGGACAGCTTCAAAAGTTCTAAGTTGCGGATTTTATTGGCCTACTTTGTACAAAGATGTGAGTGACTTGGTAAAAAGGTGTGACGAATGTCAAAGAGCAGGTGGTATATCAAAGAAGGATGAAATTCCCCTCACAACGATCCTTGAGGTTGATATATTTGATGTTTGGGGCATTGACTTCATGGGTCCGTTTGTCAGCTCGTGTGGTAATACCTACATTCTTGTAGCTGTGGATTATGTTTCAAAATGGGTTAAATCGTGGCTTTTCCCAATAATGACACCTGGAGTGTGGTTGGTTTTCTCAAGAAAAATATTTTCACACGATTTGGGACTCCTCGGGCTATCATAAGTGACGGGGGATCTCATTTTTGCAATCGGGCTTTTGATTCGTTGCTTGCCAAGTACGGGGTAAATCACAAAGTGTCTACTCCTTACCATCCTCAAGCCAGTGGGCAAGTTGAAGTCTCAAATCGGGAAATAAAAAATATTTTGTCCAAGACCGTGAATTGCAAGTAGGACCGATTGGTCTAAAAAGCTTGATGATGCACTTTGGGCATATAGGACTGCCTTCAAGACCCCGATTGTTATGTTACCATACCGGTTGGTGTAAGGTAAAACATGTCACCTCCCAGTTGAGTTGGAGCACAGGGCACTTTGGGCTTTGAAGAAGTTTAACTTGGATTGGGACTCTGCTGCAAATCTTCGTGTTGATCACCTTAATGAGCTTGATGAGTTTAGATTCCATGCCTATGCAAGCTCTTCTTTGTACAAGGAGAAAATGAAGTATTTGCATGACAAGTATGCTAAGCATCGGGAATTCAAAGTGGAATACTTGGTATTTCTCTTCAATTCAAGGCTTCGTCTCTTTCCGGGAAAACTCAAATCAAAGTGGAGTGGTCCGTTTGAGGTTGTATTAGTTACACCCTTTGCTGCCCTTGATCTAAAAAACAAGAATTGTGGATTTTTTTGTGTGAATGGGCATCGAGTCAAACACTACTTGGGGAAATTTGAAGATAGTCACGTGGTGGCTTTGTTGAAATTCACTTTATCATGGTAACATGCGTCGTGCCGCGACTTTAAATCAGGTGCTTCTTGGGAGGAAATCCAAGTGTTTTCTTTTCATTCTTTTTGTTTCTTTTTGTTAGAGTAGATTTTTATAGACCTAACCTGTTTATGAAGTTGGTGTAGGATTTGGTGATTGCAGTGCAGGAATAAAATCTGGGAAAAATTGGGCTACCAGTTCAGAAACACTGCAGCGGTCACATTTTCGCGGCCAACAGTCACAAAAAGGCTGCAGCGAAAAACATTCCACTGTCGCGTCAAGTTTGATCCAAAATTCCAGAAAGGTCAAAACTCTCTGGATCTCCATTCCGCTACAGCGATTGGAAATCCGCTGACAACAGTGGGATTCCGCTGTAGCGGCAAAATTCCGATGACAGCAGAGATCTTTGGTGCCAAGCTCTGTGAAACGCTTAAAAGCGCGGTCAGCGGTAACATTCCACTTCCGCACTAGGTAAGTCAGTATGCCCCAGTTCTCACCTATAAATATACAGGGGCCCCCTCCTTTTACTCTTTTCACCCATTTGGCTCTCATAGATAAATTTTACTATTCTCAATCTTTGCACTATACACCTGAGCTTCAAAAATTCTCACATCTTAACATCATCATTATCTAGCAGTGGTATGTTCATATTATTTGATTTTAATTGTAGATTTTAACTTTTAGCTTGTTCTTATTAGTTTTCTTTTCTATAAAGGTAGTCATTAAGCCCTAATGCTTGAACATGTTTCGCCAATGTGTTAAAATCTATGGGGTAGTGATTTCTTGTTGCCTGAGGGGATATAGGGTTCTTATTACATGTGATTCATGTCAATTTTTTCAAAAATTGGTAAAACCCTAGTTTGAGCACCACTGTTAGTGCACGTCAGTGTTGAATTTCGTTGCAGCGGACCAAAAATCCGCTGACAGCGGAATCATCTGGAAATTTAACAAGTTGAAATGCAATTTTCGCTGCAGCGGACCAAAAATCCGCTGACAGTGGAACCATTTGCTGCTATATTGACTGATGAAAACCACTACACTGGCCAAAAATCTGCTGACAGCGGTGGCCTTTCGCCGCATCGGTCATTTTTTCGCTGGACGCGGTTTGAAAGATCAGAAGATGGGGTATTCTGAACCCCACTTCCATTGCAACGGTCAATATTTTGTTGACAGCGGTGACCCTTCCGCTGCAACGGTTATTTTTCCGCTGACAGCGAAATTTTTCATCCAACACTGTTTTATTCCCTGCATTGCTAAGGCCTGTGCTCTTTGGATACTTGGGTACCATGTTCTAACAGCTTTCGTTACATGTCTGCAGAGAATGGTTAGATCACGAGGTGGAGCAGACAAGCAACTCGGGATGGGTGACTCTTCTAGGGGTCGGGGCAAGGGAAAACAACAGGCAGACCCATTAGGCCCGACAAATACCATTAGGGAGAAGAAAACACGAAATAGGACACCGCCCGACCAATCTGAAACAAGTGAATATTCCCCCTCCTGGGAAGCTTCAGAGGGAAACAGTGGAGCAGCCATAGCAGAGGCATTGTCCCAACCCAGAAGTCTTGTCAATGAGCCTACTAGCTCAGACTCTTCGGACGATTTGGGTCTTTCCAGTGACTCCACACCCCCTCAGGATACCAGTGCAGCAGCTCAGTCCACCGCCCCTACTTCTGTCAACCTTGATAACTCCGACGAGACACCAGATGATGGCAGGAGTGGTGACACCCAAGTACAGATAGTAGGGCTTCTCCGGTCGAGAAAGCCATAAGTGTGGAAGGATCGGTTTGTTTCTGAAATGGCCTATCACAAATTCAGAGAGTGGTGGCCCGAGAGTTCACTGATCCCTAGGAGGCCTTTCATTGTTAAGGATATGATACCGCATAACCCAAATGTCAAAAGGCAATTTGAGGAAAGAGTTGGGTGTGAAGGAGTTTTATGTGAATGTTGCCCACACAAAAAGTGGCACATATCTTACTCACGTCTGGAACAAGAAGATCTTATACAGTGGTAGTGCATTCAACGACTGTACTGGCTTTGCTGATGAAGATGAGACTCGCTACCAAGAGAAAATTGCATTGGGAGATTTGACTCGTCCGTGGTTGGCGTCAGTTACTGCTATCCCGAGGACTACTCCAACTTGGTTGACTGCAGGTTCCACCATCTATAGGAACACACTCAACTTTGAGGCCAAGGGTTGAGCTACCTTTGTTTGCAGCTGGATAGACCCCATCCTTCATAACAGTGACATGCCTCTCTCACGAGCCCTGATAGTTGGAGCAATTATGGATGGCATCCCGATTAATGCCGGGAAGATCATGGCTAGGGTGATTGACCGAATTGTACAGAGAAATGATGCCTCGTATCCTTTGCCCAACTTCCTCACTATGTACTTTAGGGACATGGAAGTTGAGGGAAGGGACTTTGATGTTACAGTGAGGCCAAAATAAGCTTTTTCATGGTATAGTCTGAAAGGTCCGGACAACCCCAAGGCAAAAGGGAAAACCACCACAGCTACTGCCCCTGGTACTTCTACTACTTCTGAGCCCTCCGCTGCTACCGAGGGCTCCACTGCTGCTGAGGGGCCCACTGTTGCTGCCGGCCCAGAGTCTTCCTCGGGTCCTTCCATGTCTATTCCACTCCCAGTGCCTACATCTTCCACTTACCCTCATACTGCTTTGAGGGTGTCTCAGACTCTAGCTGGTATCACCAACTGGCTACAGGTAGCTTCTTCTAAGCTTACTGATCTTTCTACCACTGTTGCAGCTTAGTCAGCTCCATCATAACTTACACTGCCTCCATCACTGGAGGAGACATTGAGGAGTCTGGTAGATAACCAGAAGAAGATCATGGAGACCTTGGGCAAGCATGGAAAAGAGATTCACTATCTGGGAAAATATTTGAAGAAAATGAAGAAGTCCCAGGATGACATGAAGAAGAAGGTCGCGAAGCTCACAGCGGTGGGGTACATCCCCCTTGATTTGTTGATAGGAGAGACCGTACCCACTGATCAGGCTGCACAGGTTCAGGATCTGGAGCTTACCTTATCCCCAGTTCGCAGAGGAGTCATCCCGAGGACCGATGACATGGAGATCCAGCTTGAGGATCCATAGGGACAGAGCTCCTCACATCCACAGGACCCTGCTCCAACCACTGTCACTATGCCCTCTTCTACAGCTGATCCTGACCCCGTGCAGATAGAGGCACCATAGGGAGTTTTCTTTTACTCTCTCTCACCCCTTTTCCCTGTTCTATATTTTGTGGGCTAGCATTGAGGACAATGCTAATTCTTATTGGCGGGGGTGGCCTCTATTTGGTGTTTCATACACTTTGTCATTTTTTGGGTTGTAATAACTTCTGATACTATTTTTCTTTTCCTTATTTGTATTCCCGTACCTTTAGTTTGTTTTACTTTTGGTATGTATATATTTGGTTTCCCTTCTTATGTATATATTCATTCCCCTCTTAATATATATTCGTCTTAATCCCTTATTGTACATATTCTTTAGCTTTTCCATTTATAGTTTAACTTCTTATTTCATTTAGTAGTTTCTTTTTGAATTTATAGCTTCTTATTTAATTTTTGTGTTATCAATAAGCCCCTGGTTTTCTTAAGGCCACGGTTCTTTCCAGGGGTGAAAATGTGCGAACCGGGTGTCTCTTCCCTACGACGGACGGTGTGACGACCTTCTTAAGAGATTGAGTCCGTTTTTGTTTTTGGTTTTCCTTTGTTTTGGTAAGTAATGAATAAATGTGACTCGAATAAGCTTCACTTGGAACTACCATACTTACCTTTGACCTCATGGTTAGAGACAAGTTACAAACGAGTCTAGTTCTAATTGTGACCCTTAGAGTCTTGAGTTGACTAAAACTATTGTCAGGTGGTGTTTATAGCCATATGAGAGTGTTCAATATAAATCGAGGTTGTTGTGGGCCCTTGACTCTATGATCTTTAATGATCCTGAGGTTTGAGAGGTGAGGTTTGAATTGCATATCCCGAGTGTCGTGCCTGAAAGTCTAGAACTTGCCCCAAGTGTTTTTCTAGGCGAAATCTTAAGTGAGCTCGACTTGTGAAATGATCACTGGACCTCCTTGATTCCCTGTTGATATTAAAAGTCTTCTATAGCCTACCAAGACAAGATCCTTAGGCAACCCCTTTTGAGCCTGAGCCTATTTGTCAAAAACCACATTACAAACCTTCATCTGTTCTATAATGACCCTCTTTTGGCTCTTTCCTAGAGCACTCATGATGAACAATAGACAAAATCACAAGTTTGGGGGAGAGATGAGGAAATTCATAGTGATGAAAGGAATTGTCATAAAAGGAAAGGCCAATGAAAAGGTTGAATTGCAACACAAGGCAATAAGAAAAGCAAAGAGTTGATAGGATCCAATAAAGCAAAAGTAAAAAGGCTTGAAATGATGAAAAAGAAAGAAAAAGGGAGAAAAGTGAGCTTCAAATAAAAGAAAGAGCGACAATAAGTCTCTCTAAGTCTCCCAAGGAAGAGATTAAGACTCAAAGAGTCAAAGAAAAGAATGAGCCAAAATGTAAAAAATGGAGTGCTTAAGGAGAGATGTTCTATAGTAGTTCATTCTGTCCAAATTTTATCCAAAAAGCTTTTGTTACATCCCATTAAAGTCCTATAGGATCTCAAGTTGAGTGAGCTTTAATTAGTGGTGATTTACACAAGGGGCAAGCCTATGGTACTTAAAGCCGGACTTGTGGCGTTATTTTGAGAGTGAAGAGAGCACCCCTTGATGATCCTAATTCTGAGAGTGCATTCTATTCAGTGAGATGAGCCCATGGAGAGTAGAGGAGAAAGAGTCTGAGATGAGCCCATGGAGAGTAGGTGAAAGGGAGAATCTCTATGATGAATTGAGTCAACTCTTGAAGTTTTGGGTGTCACATTAGATCTAGTGAACTAAGAAAGTCATTGCATAATCTTGTCAATAATGCATTTGTCTTTAGGGTAATTGTTAGTCCCAATTGAAGCTTGATGAAGTCATATTTGAACAGTTGAAATACTTTCTCTTTTTTTTACGGAGGTGGGAGTTATCTTGTTTGCTTGAGGACAAGAAAAGACTTAAGTTTGGGGGAGTTGATAACAGGGGATTTTACCTATTATTTACTCTCGTTTTCTTAGGTTTTGAAGCAAAATTGCATTAAGATACTCCCGAAATTTGATGCAAGTTGTTTAAATTGCAGAAGTTGAGTTGAATTGAAGATGTTGACTAAAAATAACTCAAAGAGGAGCAGAACTTGCACTGGCCCAGAACCCAGTAGAAGCGCTGAGAAGCGCCAATATTCCACTGCAGCGGTTGGCTCTTTGCTGCAGCGGAATTCCATCTGCTACCCCAGTTAAAAGTCTAGAAGACTCTGCTTTTGAGAGCCAGCTGAGCCGCCGTCCATGCCAATATTCCGCTGCAGCGTTGTCCTCACTGCTGCAGCGTTCAAATATCCGCTAGGAGCGGATTCCTAAGATAAGAGACTTGCCAACCTGAAGTTATTCATAATAGCGCTGTCAGTGATATTATTACATTGTCGCGCTTTCAGGAACCGCTACGGCGCTGTGAAATTCCACTGGGGGCGGAATAGAGATGCTGAAAGTACCCAGGTCCAGAAACACAACAGCAGTTGTTATTCCACTGCAGTGGAAGCCAATCCGCTGGAGCGCAAAGAATTCCGCTGGGAGCGAAATCTCCGTACGGGCAATTCCAGTATTTTTAGCCTAGTATAAATAAAACTCCTTCTCATTTTTAGGGCATCAGATAAGAGAGTGAAATCGTGAATAGTGGTTTTTTTTGGGAGTAATTTTAGCTTAGATTCGACCATACTTTTTAGATTTTCTTCTTGTAATCAACATTTGTGGGTTTAATTTCATCATCTATCTTAATTTCTTGCATGATAATGAGTAGCTAGACCCTCAAGCTAGGGTTGTAACCCAACCCTAGTGTGGTTAACTAATGGGTCTTTTATTTTAGGATGAATTTGTGATTGGGTGTATGATTTTTAGTCTATTTCATGCTTCATTGACTGAATTAGTGGTTGCAAACACTAATTTATGCCTTTTTTATTAGGGTTATTCTTGAGAGAGAGGACCCAATTCTAGGTAAATAGGCTAACAAGGTATTGGTGTGAACTCACAAGAGTGATAGCCCCAATAAAAGGGTAGAAACTAGAGATAGTGATACCCGACTTGTGTCATTTCATTTGATTTGTTGTAACACCTAATTGGGCTTGAGAAATCCAATTCGGGCATAGTCACCCACATTATCGAGAGGTATTGGGTGAGTAATTTAGTATGAGGTTATGTCATTTTCCCATAATTCACAAGCTTATCCTAGATTTTAGATCCCATTAGTCACTTGCCTAGGAGTAAGTTGCAACCCTAGTGACTTCAATCATTTGATAAAAATCCACAAAAATATTGTAGTTAGTTAGATAGTATTACTTCTTAGATCAACCTTAGAATAGATTCAAAACCATATTTTGTTGAGAAGAGCAATTAAGAAAATGAAACACCACTAAATCAAGTAGAAACTCGACTCCCATTGCATAACTCCCTGTGGATATCGATCCCGACCTTGTCGGGTAAAAGCTGCTTCGACCCTGACTTTCTACTTAAATAGTGGTATAGGTGGGCGTAGATCAGCCGGCGATGTCCATCCCTCATTTCATGAATGGACACGGGGATAGGACCGAGCGAAGTTGTTCTCCAGGCAGGTGGATCATCGGCGCAAACCTTTGACATTTGTCACATTTTCGAACAAATTCCTTAGAGTCTTTTTCCATTCTATCCCAGTAGTATCCTACTCTAATGACTTTGTGGATCAGTGATTCGGTGCCTGAGTGGTTCCCACAAGTGCCTTCGTGGACCTCTCGTAAAACATAATCGGTACCACCTGGTCCAAAACATACTTCCAACATGAATCAAGCAGCTTTGGTTCATAGGGCTCTCTACTCTTTAGGATCCTATTGGAGCTTTCCATTTTTCAAGTATTCAATATACTTATTCCTCCAATCCCAAGTTAAGCTTGTAGAGTTTATCTCGGCATGATATTCCTCGATCACAGATCTCGAGAGTTGAATGACAGTCCTTGAGCTGATCTCATCTTCCTCAACCGATGATCCCAAATTTTCCAGTGCATCTGCCTCACTGTTTTGTTCTCAAGGCACATGTTGTAAAGTCCATTCTTTGAAACGGTGCAACGCTACTTGCAGCTTGTCCAAATATTTTTTCATTCTATCCTCTCAAACCTCGAAGGTTTAGTTTACTTGGTTAACCACCAGTAAAGACTCACATCTAGCTTCAATGACTTATACTCCCAAGCTTTTAGCTAGCTCGAGACCTGCAATCATGGCCTCATACTCGGCCTCATTGTTAGTCGACTTATAAGTCTTGATAGATTTTCTAATAGTGTATCTTGTGGGTGGCTTCAAATGATGCCTAGCCCAGAACCCTTCACATTCGAAGCACCGTCTGTGAAAAGGGTCTATACCCCCGATGATGTACCCGATTTCAACAAGAATTCCTTTTCAACTTCAGGTACGAGGGTTGGTGTGAAATCGGCCACGAAGCACGCTAAAATTTGAGACTTGATAGCCATTAGAGGTTGATATTCTATGTCGTATCCGCTGAGTTTGACAGCCCATTTGGACAATCAGCTCGATGATTCGGGCTTGTGCAAAATATTACGAAGTGGGTAAGTAGTTAATACGTATATAGGGTGACACTGAAAGTATGGTTTTGATTTTCTAGAGGCGCTTATTAGTGCAAGTGCTAATTTCTCTAAATGCGGATATCTAGTCTCTGCTTCTCCTAAGGTTCGACTTACATAATAACAAGAAATTGTGTACCTTGTTCTTCTCAGACTAGGACACCACTTACCGCGATTTCGGATACTTCCAAGTACAAGTAAAGTTTCTCATCTGCCTTCGGAGTGTGAAGCAGTGGTGGGCTTGACATGTATCGCTTAAATTCTTCCAATGCTTGTTGGCATTCCGGAGTCCAGGCGAAATTGTTCTTCTTTTTGAGTAGAGATAAAAATTTGTGGCTTCGATCCGATGACCTCGAGATGAATCGTTCCAGAGCACCTATCTGTCCAGTCAGCTTCTGCATGGGTTTTATGCTGTCCACGACAGTGATGTCTTTGATGGCCTTGATTTATCGGGGTTAATCTCAATTCCTCGATTTGACACCATGAAGCCAAGGAACTTGCCCGAACTGACCCCGAAGGCACTTTTCTCGGGGTTGTGCTTCTTTTTATTTTTCCTTAAGATCCCGAATGTTTCCTGCAAATGAGCCAAATGGTCCTCTGCACGCAGGGACTTAACTAGCATGTCATCAATGTAAACTTCCATTGACTTACCTATTTGTTCTTCGAACATTTTATTTACTAGGCGTTGGTAAGTAGCTCCAACATTTTTTAGCCCAAAGGGAATGACATTAGAACAATACGTTCCATACTTGGTGACAAATGAAGTCTTTTCTTGGTCTTCCAGGTTCATCTGGATTTGATTATACCCGGAATAGGCATCGAGAAAAGTAAGGATCTCGTGACTGACCATGACATCGATCATGCGGTCGATGTTAGGCAGTGGAAAAGAGTCTTTGGGGAATGCTTTGTTTAAGTCCTTATAATCTACACACATTCTAAGCTTGTTCCCTTTTTTAGGGACTACAACTACATTGGCTAACCATTCGAGATATTTTACCTCCTGAATGGACCCTATGTTGAGAAGTTTAGTTACCTCGTCCTTTATGAATGCATGCTTCACCTTGGACCGGGGTCTTCTCTTTTGCTTCACCGGCTTGAACTTAGGTCCAAGATTAGTCGATGCGTTGTTATCTCTGGTGGAATTTCTATCATGTCTAAATAGGACCAAGCAAAACAGTCTATGTTATCAATAAGAAATTGAATAAGTTTTTTCCTGAGTTCGGGAGTTAATCCCGTTCCCAAGTATACCTTTCGCTCAGGCAAGTACTCAATCAGTATAACCTATTCTTGATCTTCAACCGTTGAGTTGGTAGTGTTAGAATCTTCGGGAACAACAAAAGTTCGAGGGGTTAGAAAATCCTCTTCTTCTTATTCTATCACTTGTTTCTCCGATACGGTCGATGCTGGTGGCGGTGATTGCTATTTGGATCCCTGTTAACCTTTGATGTTCAACTTTTCTAAGGTTGGCAATTTCGATATCGGCGTTATCTCATCGACTGCAAACATTTCCTTTGTAGCATGCTGTTCCCCGTATACTGTTTTACACCGTCCGACATCGGGAATTTCATCATCTGGTGAAGGGTCGAGGGCACTGCACTTATGTTGTGGATCCAAGGTCTTCCGATTAGGGCATTGTACCTCATGCCGCCCTCGATTACGTGGAATTTGGTACCTTGGATGGTTCCATCCACGTTCACCGGTAGTATAATCTCCCCCTTAGTTGTTTCACTGGCCATATTGAAGCCGTTTAAGACTCGAGCTACATGTAAGATTTGATCCTGGAGGCCGAGATGTTCCACGACCATTGATCGAATGATGTTTGCCGAGCTACCTGGATCCACCAAAACACGCTTAACTTAAACTTTATTTAATAAGATAAAAATTACCAGAGCGTCATTGTGGGGCTGATAGATGCCTTCTGCTTCTTCATTATTGAATGATAAGGTGCCTTCGGGCACATAATCTCGGGTTCATTTCTCTGTAGTGATTGACACCTTAGTGCATTTGAATATAGGTCCCTGTGGAACATCGACTCAACCGACGATAATATGGATGACATGTTGGGGTTCTTCCTGTTCATTCTTTCTGTTGGCGTCTCTTTCCATGAAGTGATTTTTAGCTCGATCGCTGAGGAACTCTTGAAGGTGACCCTCGTTGAATAGACGGTCTACCTTCTCCCTTAATTGCCTGCAATCCCCGGTCCTATGACCATGCGTGCCGTGATATTTGCACATCAAATTTGGGTTTCTCTAGGAAGGATCAGCCTGTATTGGTCTGGGTCACCTAGTGTCTTTGATCCTTCCGATAGCCGATATGATGCCAGATGCATCGATACTAAAATTATATTTCGATATTCGTGGTGGCTCTGTGGGATCTGTGTACTTGTCGAAACCACTTTTGCTCATAAGTCCTCGAGAACTCTATCCTCGATCACTTCTTTGATCATTCCGAGAAGAGTTGCGTCCTGGACCGTTGTTCCTTCGATCTGCAATATATGGTTGGTATCGGTCTTTGTTCGACTTTGGCTCCCTATCGACATCCCTCTGATTTTTACATGTCGACCTGTTTGGATGCACTGAACCGGAAGGAGCTCCTAATTGGTCGTCCTCGACCCTGATCTTCGATTGATATCGGTTGTGTACATCTGCCCAAGTTACAACTGGGTACTCGATCAAATTTTGTTTCAACTCTTGTGATGCTATCGAACTCCGTTCGTCAACCCTTTGGTGAAAGCTTGAACAACCCAGTCATCTGTGACCAGTGGCAATTCCATGCACTCCATTTGAAATCGGGACATGAATTCCCTCAGCATTTGATTATCCCTTTGTCTTGCCTTGAAGAGGTCTGATTTCCTTGTCGCGACCTTTATGCCCCCGGCGTGCGCCTTTACGAAGGAATCTGCTAACATGGCGAACAAATCGATGGAATTTGATGGTAGGTTGTGATAGCAAATCATTGCTCCCTTTGACAGGGTATCTCCGAGCTTTTTAAACAACACATACCCGATCTCATCATCTTCCAAATCATTACCCTTAATGGCACATGTGTAAAAGATAACATGCTCATTGAGGTCGGTGATCCCGTTATATTTGGGCATGTCAGGAATACGGAACTTCTTTGGAAGGGGCTTCCGAGCCGGACTCGGAAGAAACGACTTTTGCACAAATTTCTTCGAATCCATACCTTTCAAGGTTGGAAGTTCCCTCGGTATCTGGTCAATTCGGGAGTTGTAAGTCTCCATTTTTTTTTTTATCATTGGCTTCGATTTTCTTCTCTCCTGATTCCATTCTCTTGGTGAGCTCCTCAAGCATTTTCATTATCGCAGGATCAGTCCCCGATGTGTTATCATTCGACATTTCTATTACTGGCTTGGTATGCAGCAACCCCAAGGGGGATGCCACTTATAAACACTAATATAATAATAATAAATACAAACATCCTCTTATTAAAATACACTAGCAAAAGGAGAAAAAGAAAATATGCCCATAAATAAACTTCAACATACAATGTCCTAACTTAGAAAAAACAATATCTCATAAAAATCTTTTTGTAATTTCAAGATACAACTATTTTTAAAAGAAAGAGAGAAAAAGGAAACGACAACACCTATTTAAGTTAATTTAATACTTTAAGATTTACCAAATACCTAGTAGAAGAATATCTTTTCATACATCATTCAAGACTCAAACTAAGCATAAAGTTCAACTCTCAACCAAATAAAATCTAGTTAAATCTTCAAAAAAAATAATCTCCCAAGTTCAATTCAAGTACCAAATTTATTAAATTACAAGACTTGGGCTTAAACACCCATAAAATAGTCAAATCATTCACCAAAATTAAGTTACCAAAATAATAGTGTCATGACCCAATAATCATTTAAGAGTGTATATCTAAGTGTATCATATGGATCATGTACAAGTCCCCAAAAGTGTACAAACAAAAATTACATATGTCTATGCAAGTGTGATCTTCATCTAGTTTCCCAAAGAGTCTACTTCAAATGATATCCTCACGCATCTCCAAGCACATCACCTACGATAGTAACAAACTATCGCTAAGCATAAAGCTTAGTGGCACATAAACTTAACTAATATTTCATAATAAAAGAAAGGTAAACTATGAAATGAATACAAGGAATAAATTCTAGATATGAGTTTATTAAAATCAGCATCAAGTACTTAATGAAGGTACAATCATCTCAAGAGGGCTAAATATCAAATCATAAAATAGTTGAAGATAATCACTACTCAAGATCTCAAATGTCAAAAAGATTTTCAACCATAATCCAAAAATATCCATCGATTAGTTGATTCGCCCAACACATGCGTCATGCAATTACATCAAAACATAATCAAACAACAAGAAGGACCGGAATTTATTATATTCAGAAACAGACTTAAAGTCTTGGAGCCTCAGATGAGCCCTGATGCGAGGCTAGAATTCATAGTTTAACATGTTATATGCCTTACAGTTTATGCGCATTAATGATAAAAATACACTTTTTATGTGCTTAATGGAGTTTATTTCATGTGTAGGTGAATTGGAGATGGAAACCGAGCTAAATGGATGCAAATACTTCGAAAATACGCTTGAGAGGCGAAGAGGGAACACCTTGGCCTTATCCGGGCGTTTGCCTTCTAAAGCCAGGCTGGCCCTAGCGTTAGGGGGGCGTTAGCCTCCTAAAGCCAGGCCTGGCCTGGCCTTATCCAGGCCTTAGAGCCAAAACGCCTGGTCTCCTGGTTCTGGTCAATTTCGAGTTTTGACGAGTTTAAGTGTTTTTCGGTTGAAATAGAAGTCTCCTACACGTTTAGGGTTTGTCCTAAACTTATAAATAGACCCCAAAAATACAACTTAGGGAGATTCGAAGAGGAGAGAAGAGACGGACGGCAATACATCAATTTGTACATATTTTCTTCATTACTTTGTAGTTTCATTATGCAAGTTATTTTAGATT
>ML356315.1:0-83321 GCA_005239505.1 Nicotiana paniculata
GAGATGTGAGGGAGTGGGGTGTTTTTCCCGTTTTTTATTTATTTATTATTTATTTATTTATTTTTATTATTTGTTTAAATTTATTTTTCTTAAATTTAAATTTTTTTTTATTGAATAAAAGAAGATAAGATACATATGTATATATATATATATATATCTTCTTTTACTTAAACATAGGAAAAATCTTATATTCTAAGAATGTGAATATTTTTGTTGTTTTTAATTTTCTTAAATAGAATATATATATATATATATATGTATATATATATTTTCTTCTATTTAAACATAAGAAAAAATCTTATATTCTAAGAATGTGAATATTTTTGTTGTTTTTAATTTTCTTAAATAGAACTTATTAAGAGTAAGATAAAAAATTTAAAATATTAAGATTAATATTTACATCGAAAATAGAATAGAATTTGGGTGTGGTCAAAAAATAGTTGTTCACAACGTTTCAACGAATCAGTATTTATTTATTACCGTTTTTCTCTCATTACTTTTATCTATACAAAATTACTATTTCCTGACCTGATGAACCAATGAATGTGACATGCAATGAGGCAACACAACAAAAGGATAGAGATTCAGAAGAAGAGGATGTCATGCCTGATGAAATTGTCAGAGAAGTTGAGGATTTCGAGAATAGACCTAAGTCCAACCTGGACGAAACTGAGGTAGTCAACCTGGGAGATTCAGAGACTGTCAAAGAAACTCGCATCAGCATCCATTTGTCACCGTTAGAGAAAAAGGAATACACCCAATTCTTGAAAGAGTATGAGGAAATAGTTGCATGGTCGTACGACGACATTACTGGTCTAAGTACATCCATTATGGCTCACAAATTGCCAAGCAATCCAATGTACCCACCAGTAAAACAGAAGCTCAGAAAGTTCAAGCCTGACATGAGTCTGAAAATCAAGGAGGAAGTTACCAAGAAAATCAACGCCAAGTTTCTCAGGGTAGTTGAATATCCGACATGGTTATCCAACATCGTGCCAGTATCGAAGAAGAATGAGAAGGTCAGGGTTTGTGTCGACTACCGGGATCTCAATCGGGCCAGTCCAAAGGATGATTTCCCCTTTCCAAACATACACATCCTAATTGACAATTGTGCAAAGCATGAACTTCAGTCATTCGTGTATTATTTTGCCGGATACCATCAGATTTGGGTGGACGAATAAGATGCTGAGAAAACGGCTTTCATCACACCGTGAGGAGTCTACTGTTATAAGATGATGCCATTTGGCTTAAAGAATGTTGGGGCCACTTATATGAGGGCTATGACCACTATCTTTCATGAAATTATACATAAAGAGATCGAGGTATATGCGGACGGTGCCATTATCAAGTCTAAGAAATCCACCGACCATATAGCAGGTCTAAGGAGGTTCTTCAACAGGTTGCGGAAATACAATCTGAAATTAAACCCCGCGACGTGTTCATTCGGGGTTTACCGAAAAATTGCTTGGGTTCATTTTCAGCCGTCGGGGAATAGAACTGGATCCGTCAAAAGTCAAAGCCATCAAATAATTACCACCGTCAAAGAATAAAAAAGATGTGATGAGTTTCCTGGGGCTCCTTAACTACATCAGCCGGTTCATAACCCAGTCCACGGTCATATGTGAACCGATCTTCAAGATGTTAAAAAAAGATGCTGCAACTAAATGGACCAAGGATTATCAAAAAGCTTTTGACGGAATCAAGGAATACTTGTCAACGCCACCAGCTTTGGTCCGGCCCGAGCCAGGTAGACCCTTGCTACTCTACCTTGCAGTATTAGATGGAGCTTTTGGCTGCGTTTTGGGGCAGCACGACGAGACAGGAAGAAAGGAATAGGCTATCTATTATCTGAGTAAGAATTTCACTCCATACGAGGCACGGTATTCTCTACTGGAGCGTACCTGCTGTGCTCTAACATGGGTAGCCCAGAAGTTGAGGCACTACTTCTGTGCCTAAACGACATATCTCATATGAAGGATGGATCCCTTGAAGTACATCTTTCAGAAGCCCATGCTCACTGGCAAGCTGGCCAAGTGGCAAATTTTGCTAAGTGAATTCGACATCGTGTATGTGACTCCTAAAGCGGTCAAGGGACAAGCATTGGTAGATCATCTTGCCAAGAACCCTGTGGGAGGAGAATACGGACCTCTGAAAATATATTTTCCCGATGAAGAAGTATTATTCATAGGAGAAGACATTGTTGAATCCTATGACGGTTAGAGAATGTTCTTCGACGGAGCAGCCAATTTCAAAGGGGTCGGTATTGGAGCAGTCTTGGTGTCGGAAACTGGCCAACATTATCCAGTATCTGCTAAACTCAGATTCCCCTACACCAACAATATGGAAGAGTATGAAGCCTGCATCCTAGGGCTCAACATGGCCATTGACATGAATATTCAATAGTTGCTAGTAATTGATGATTCAGACCTACTAATACACCAAGTACAAGGAGAATGGGCTACCAAGAATTCCAAGATACTGCCGTATCTGCACCACGTGTAGGAATTGAGAAAGAGGTTCACAAAGAAAGAATTTTGGCACGTCCCAAGAATTCAGAACGAGTTTGTCGATACACTGGCCACTGTATCATCCATGATACAGCATCCAGATAAGAACTTCATTGATCCTATTCCAGTAAAGATCCATAGGTAGCCGGCATATTGTGCCCATATTGAAGAAGAAGCAGACGGAAATCCATGGTTCCATGATATGAAGGAATATCTGTCAAAGGGAGAGTACCCAGAGCTTGCAAATCACACTCAGAAACGCACGCTTTGGATATTGTCTGATAGGAGAACTCCCGATCTGGGATTATTGAGATGTGTCGATGCAAAGGAAGCCTCCAGACTACTCGAAGAGATACATGTCGGGAATTGCGGCCCACATATGAATGGTTTTTTCTTGGCCAAGAAATACTCAGAGCTGGTTACTTTTGGATGATCATGGAAACGGACTGCATCCAGTATGTCCGAAAATGCTACCAATGTCAGGTACATGCAGATATGATAAAGGTACCCCCAAATGAGCTTAGTGCGATAAGCTCGCCTTGGTCATTCGTCACCTGGGGAATGGACGTCATTGGATCGATCGAGCCTACAACCTCAAATAGACAGAGGTTCATCTTAGTAGCTATTGATTACTTCACCAAGTGGGTCGAAGCAGCGTCCTACAAAGCAGTGACTAAGAAAGTTGTGGCATACTTTGTCTGCGACCATATTATTTGTCGGTTTGGAGTTCCAGAATCAATCATCTCCGACAACGGCTCCAATCAAAACAGTGATCTAATGAAAGCCATGTGCGAGACTTTCAAAATCAAGCACAAGAATTCCACAACCTATAGACCTCAGATGAATGGAGTTGTAGAAGCCGCCAACAAGAACATCAAGAAGATATTGAGAAAGATGATAGGAAAACACAGACAGTGGCATGAAAAGCTATCATTTGCCTTACTAGGATACCGCACCACAGTCCGCACATCAACTGGGGAAACTCCTTATTTGCTGGTTTATGGTACGGAAGTTGTTATTCCTGTTGAAGTGGAAATTCCTTCCTTAAGAATCATACAAGAAGTTGAGCTTACCGACGCCGGATGGATAAAAAGTCGTTATGAGCAACTAGCCCTCATAGACGGGAAAAAAATGAATGCAGTATGTCACAAACAGCTTTATCAGAACAAAATGACCAGATCCTTCAACAAAAGAGTCAAACCAAGACAGTTCACACCAGGGCAGCTGGTGTTAAATAAGATCTTTCCACATTAAGATGAAGCCAAAGGGAAATTCTCTCCCAACTGGCAAGGTCCATACATGGTTCACCGAGTATTAACAGGAGGAGCTCTTATACTTGCAAAAATGGACGAAGAAGTCTGGCCAAAGCCAATCAATTCAGATGCAGTCAAATGATACTATGTATAATTGTTTATGCTATTTCTCAAATGATGTAAACTAAACTACGCCCGACCTGATTCCCGTTTAAGAGGGGATATGTAGGCAACCCTATGGGTTCAGTCACAATTCAATAAAAATCTCATCCCCCCCCCCCCCAAAATTGGAAACTGGGGCAGAATTTCGAGGAGGACCCTCAAAATTTTGAAGCAAGTTCAGTCGACCTCAGCATGCGCAACAGTCCGAAACGTCAACCCATCAAACTGGGCTAATATCTGCCTTCCACATCTTGCATTGGGCTAAGCTCTGTCCCGCATTTNGCAAGTTCAGCCGACCGCAACATGCGCAACAGTCAGAAACGTCAACCCATCAAACTGGGGTAGAAGTTTAAGGAGGACCCTAAAAATTCCGAAGCATGAGAGGTCGCAATGTCTTGAACAGTGTCACGGTCGTCGGTTCATCTAAATCTTTTTAAATATATCTTATACTATGTCTTTCCAAAATCATGCATGCTTGCTTTCAAAATAGCTCTGTTTAGCAAATGCTACCCTGATAACTTGAACATGATCATCAGACCGGGCAGAACGAGTCGAGCAAAGCCAGTGGGGATACGAACCGACCTTCCCCATCCACATAACTCATGATTTTTCTTTGGATGCAGGAACAAATGATAAACACGCTTCAAAGTCACAGTTGCAATTGTCGAAATTTGCTATCAGCACAAAGAACAAACATGCTCCGTAGTCACAATTCTCACAACAATCGCAATAACAAAATCTTCTACCAGCTAAGAAATTCTACTATCATTTGTTATTTATTCTTCTGCATAAGGCTAAGCTCCGCCTTCATCTTGCATAGGACTAAAGCTATGTCCCGCATTTTGCATGAGGCTAAGATCTACCTCCATCTGCATAATGCTAATCACTGCCTTCCTATCTGCATGAGGTTAAGCTCTACCTCCATCTTGCATAAGGCTAATCTTTGCCTTCCCTTGCATAAGGCTAATTCCTGCTTTCATTTGCATGAGACTAAGTTCTGTCTCCATACCTGCATGAGGCTAAACTCTGCCTCCAATTTACTTTTTTCACCGAGACTAAGCGATGTCTTTCAAGCATTATTTACTTCGCTTCTCTTTCGGGCTAAGCTCTGCCTACCAATTCGCAAGACTAAGCCTTGTCTTGTTGACATCATGTTATTGCATCTCATGGGCTGAAATATCGCCAACTTGTCCAAAGGCGTCATAGTCTAATAGCATCATCCTCATAGCCGAAAGACACCATGTCATGGCCTGAGGATCTCTCTCAATTTGCATATCATTATTCAAAGGCTTCATAGTTCGGAGGCACCATCTTCATGGCCTGAGAACATCATTTCATGGCCTGCAAATATCTCATCAAACAATTCATGGCCCAAGACATCATAGTCTAAGGACGTCATCCCTAACCGTCCGAAGACAGCTTTCGTAGTCCAACGAGAACCTGCATCATGTTTAAATTTTATGCACAATATACACTTGCGGTATTCTTATTTACAGGTAACCCGGAGAGCAAGGGCTATCCCAGCAGGAGCGATCCCGCTGCAGTTCTCCCAGCCATATCAAACCTAGCCCCTTCCGTAAATCGTTCATTCATCCAGCCCTAGATGTTGCGTCCGCTCTTGTGATAACTTTATCGGTATACTTCGCCGATGAATCCGGAACTACATATTGCCTGATTCCTGTAAAACCAGGGATATGTAGGCAACTCAGAAACCAGGGTGTGGCCCTAAATCTCTCAAACCGTTTTGCTCGGTCAAAATTGGCCATCATATCTTTACCCGACAACTCTTTCATCCTTTCCGGGTAAAGAGGGGAAGTTGTTGATACCCATTTTTTCCCAAAAAAAATATTTTAAAATTGCATATATACCTTCAAAATCTTACATTAATAGCAATTGGTATTTTTCCATAATTTTCCTATATTTTTATTAATTTACCCAACATTTTATTTCCAATAAATAATTACAAAACTGCATCACAAATGATTTCAAAAGCAGTTCTTGATTTAATTTATTATGCATGATCCTATTAAGGCCATATTATTCAATAAATAGCCAATTTGGCATCTTTTGGCTATAATTGCAATAACTTTGCAATTATAGTCCAATCATATAATTTTATAGCATTTTTACCCAAAACTTAGTCATTTGTATTTTAAAATACTAAGTAATCATTTTAAATTATTTTCTATGCATGAAATTTATTTTTTAATGATTATTATCTATTTTTACAAATTATTTTAATTAATTTAATTGGGTATTTAACAAATAGCCTAATTTCATTTCAATCTAGCCTAAACTAAACCAGCCCCAAACCCCAATTAAATTATCCCAATAGCCAGGCCCAATCCACTAAAATTACCCGGTGCAGACCTGATTTAATCTCGGACGTTGATCAATTTTGATCAACGACCCATATTCACTCTTTCCTTAATTAACCTAAAAGACCTACCCCCTCCCAACCCTCATTCTCTCATTTCTCTCATCACTCTCCGCCATTACATCCTCTCATCTCTCTCAAGCTCTCTCTACTAAACCCTACTCCCCTATCGTCGGCCGTTGGCTCGCCGGTAACAACGGTGGTTCTAACACCACCCTAGCCTCCATAGCTCCCTCACATGTCGGATTTCTGCTACCCTGAGGTCCTTAAGGGAAAAACTATTGTTCAGCTCACACCTATGGTCGTTTCATGCCGTTCTCAGCTACCCTTTGCCGTTCGAGTAAGACCTTTCTATTATCCGGCTAGATCCATGGCTTCTAAGCCGGAATCTCTCTATCTCTGAGTTATCTCTCTCTGAAATCCTAACTCATCTCTTGACTCTTCATGTTGGCAATAGATCTGAGTATATTTTGAGTTATCTTTACTATTTTCCCTAAGAATCTTCCCGATTTTTAAAACGTTTCTTCATCTTCAAAACTAGGGTTTCTTAACCCCTTTTCAAAAATGACTTTCCCTCAGATTTTCAGTATCATTCTATGATTCTTACTATGTTTAAATGGTTATTATCCCTTTTTATCTGATTCATTATGTTGAAAACCCTAAGTCTTTTGGTCTTAATCTTAGGTTTTGAGTCTGTCTTTGACAATTTGTTCGTTTAATCTGTATGTGTGCTTGTTTCTCATGAACGTTCTGTGCTTTTGTGAGTTTTACCCTATTTGGCTTATTAGGGTTTCTGATTCTTGCTTCTTTTTGCATACGCTGCGTTTATCTTGCTTATTCTCAGAAATTTGTGTTAACCCCCCTAATCATTACTATGTTCAAGTTTGAATCCCTGCTTTTGTGTGATTTTTACTTTACCAGGCTTATTAGGGTTTCTGATTTCTTGCTTCTCCCTGCCCATATTTTCTGTTCATTTGTGGTACTTTTCTTTAGTTAATATTGCCTTCTATTGTAATCCTTAATTCCCTGTGATTGATATCCTTTATTCTCTACCGATTTCTGAACTATAAGTTATTTTCTTGCCTTATTATGTGATTGACTACACTGTCAATCGATTCTTACAAGTCTTTCCTTAATTAGAATATTATGTACATAGCCTAATTACATGTTCTATACTTACTGTGTTGAAATATTTCCTTATGTGTTATATTCATGTCTTGTGTGATATCCTTCCTTATTTGTATTTACCGTTTGAAGTTAACTCCCTTAATTGAGGACTACTTATATTGATTTTATACTGAGAAAGGCTATGAAACATTTGGGCATTTGAGGTTCTGGAAATCTGGGCCTATTTTCAGGCTCCCTAGAGTGTAACTTATTATTTTTATTTATCTATGTAATTCATTCAATATTGGTTTGTAATAATTATTGTAAACGAATATTGGGGTTGGCTAGTGAAAAGGCGAGGGTAGCTATATATGTTATCAATATCAATGGGTAGAAACCATGCCTTAGGTTTACATTTCCTATATGTGCATTAGAATCCATGTTTAGGACCAATACATTCTAAGCATGTCATGCATTAGATATCATGTTTTAGGTTTACTGCTTCAGCATCTCATTTGACCCTATTTATCACTTACAAATCCTGCTTCTAGGCTAGATAATAGCATCAAGATAAAAAAAACGTTGATCCTGCACATCCTGAAATTATGTTGTAACTTCCTGTGCATTTAGAAATCATGCTTTAGGAATTCTGCAAGCATTCTGCATCTCAATGTGCATAGTAGATACCATGCTTTAGGATCTCTCCCATTCACACCGAGTTAAACTAATGATGCATGAAAAGGTACATAAGACAGTCTCACATTTGATCATCCTGTTTTAAATAAACTGGTAACAATCCCTGTATTTTGCAGCACTTAGAACAGCATGCTTTAGGTATAACAACTTCTAAACAGTTTTTAACAATTCTGTAACTATTGTGCATTACCCCCCCCCCCNGTGTTTACTGCTTAACAGTTAACAAACTTAAAATCAGTAGGCAAACTGATTAGGGCCCCTACTTCTAAGTTTAATAAAATAAAATTGCATATCTTCTATTGTTTGATATTCACTTAAACATCATGCTTTAGAATCCTGTCTAATAAATATGCCTCTTGTTTGTGTTTTAGTCGTGTTGTTTACGTGCATTATCTGTGGGGGTAAATTTGAGCCTCTTAATTGTTCTTTCCTGCCTTTATTTGCTAAAGTCCTATTTGTTCTTGCATGTCGCCTAGTATTTTCTCCTTTTAAACTTTAGGGGTATGTCTAGAACTGACTATAGGTAGAGGTCCTAATTTCCTCCAGGACCATTAAGAAGGGACGTGTAACAGCACGCATAGAGGCCGTTAAACAACACTCGCTTAAATAACTGCTAAAGGGTGGGAAAGGATAGATATGGATATGATGACAGGTGCACTAATGCCATGTGTAGCCCTTCACTGAGGAGTGATTACCGGGCATTGTACTGATGTGATCCTATAGGATAAACAACCTAGGACCCCCTATCCCTTACACATGTGTGCTTAGATTGTAAATCTTTCAAAACCTTGTATATGTGCCTAGACTTTAAATCTTTTTAAAAACTTTATTTCATATGTGTGCTTAGACTGCGAATCTTTTCAAAACCCTTTATTGGGTTTGTGCTTTAATTGCTTATTTGTTACTTGTTTAAATTCACAAAGCTTGTTTGGTCAGGAACCACAGTTGTGGACTTTCAGGGGTGCCTAACACCTTCCCCTTGAAGTAATTTCAAGCCCTTAACCAATCTCTGGTTATTCAAATCTGTGACCCTTAGTCGGTTCCCTAACGCACCTTAATTCGTTAGGTGGCGATTCTTCAATTTCTTACATACCCTTTTTTCCAACAGGAAACGTGTTTTCCCAATAATGTCAAAAACCCTGACCGATCTGAAAGGAGAAGGAAAAAGGGGGCGCAACACCCCTATAGCCTATTTTCCACTACCGACCAGAAATCGCCAAAAACTAACTTTTGTCAATTCAAGCCTAATTCTACACCGGACATCAAAACCACATTACGAACACACTCCTAAGTCTCAAACCACCTAACGAAGCTATCCGAGCTATAAAATCTGCATTTCGAGATTGTTCACCTATAAGTCAACTCCCAGTTGACTTTTCCAACTATAAAGCCCATCCAAGAGACTAAGTGTCTCATCTCTCACTACGACCACCCCGAACCCGAACCAACCGACCCAACACATCATAATGAAGCTAAACCACATATAATGAAGCAGAAACAGGGAAAACGGGGCTATTACTATTGGAACGACCGGTCGGGTCGTCATAACCGGGGGTTGGGTTTGGCCAATTTCGGGATTTTTGGGTACTTTTTGTTGATAAATTTTGAATAGGATTCGTTCCTTGGCATATAATAATGATATGAATCTGATTTTTTGGTAGATTCAAAGCATTCGGAGGCCGAGTCTAGAGGCAAGGGCACTGTGGGCTAGGATTTAAGCCGGTTTTGAGGTAAGTAACGTTTCCAAACTTGGTTCTGAGGGTTCGAAACCCCTAACTATATGATATATGACTATAATTGAGGTGACGCTCATGCCAAGTGACGGGAGTTCGGGCGTGCACTGAGTATTTGTGTCCTGGCTCATCTCATGGCACCGTGTAAAAGTTATCACTAATTGATATCCGCACTTCTATTAATGTGGTAATTGATAACATGTTAGAAATCATGTTAAGTATAAATTATAGGGCTTAACGCCGAAAATTATGAGACCCGAGTGGTCGTATATTACTGTCTCATTTTGGGATTAATTGATTTCATATACTCAGTCATGTTATAGTATATCAGTCCATGCCTCAGTCTCAGTAATTGTTAATTATATGCATATTTATCATTGTTTGGGGCTGATTTATACATTTGTGAGCCGTATGAGTGAGACTGGAGAGTAATGAATGAGTGAGGCCGAGAGCCTATTGTTGAGACAGTTATGAGATCGGACTGCACCACCGCAGTGATACTTTATCATGCCTTCGTTGTCTTGATATAGCGCTTGGGCCAATAGGGCCCCTCCGGAGTCTTTACATCCCCAGTGAGCGCATTGATATTGAGGGATGGATCTTCCCTCGACATGGATCTTGTCCGAAGCTGATGTTATGAGAGGGATGGATCTTACCTAGACATGGATCTTGTCCGAAGCTGATGTTATGTGAGGGATGGATCTTCCCTGGACAAGGACTTTGTCTGAGTGTTGTATTCCGGAGATGGATCTTCTTCGTGGGGCTGGACTGGCCTTTTTCTCAGTATTGAGTGACTACGGTCACCGGTGTTTATGCATATTCCGGGATGGAACTTCCCTGGGCCTGAGAGGCATATATAGTACTGGGTGGACTTCTGTGGGATAGTTGTGAGAACTATGTGAATTTTCACAAAGTGACATGTTAGCATGTAGAGCATATGGAGATATATCTAGCATATTTTGTTGTTATTTTCTGATTAGCTGTGAACATGCCTAAATTTTGTACGCTGATGATTTTAATTATTGAGGTTTAGTCCGTCACTACCTCTCATCCCATAGTTTGGGTTCGTTACTTCTGACTTGGTGTACTCACGTTACCCCATGCACCTCGTGTGTAGATCCAGGTATATCGGGACCGGATAGTGGTTGCTGAGCGGCTGTCAGAGTTTCTTTCGGAGTCGTTGAGGTAGCAGCCGGCGATCGCAGCCGGCGATCGCAGCCTCGCCTTCTCTATCTTCCTGTTGCACTTTTATTATTTCAGACTATGTTGTCTAGTTTGTATTTTTGACATTCTTACGTTGTAGTAGCTCATGACTCGGTGACACTAGATTCGGGATCGGGGTTATTTTATTCATGTTATTAATTATTTCCAAATCTTAGATGCTTTATAAAAGTGAGACTCTTGTTTTAAACGTGGTGATTTTCCTGAAAATAACTTTTAATAAATGAAATGTGTGGCTCGCCTGATTTCACGATAGGCGCCATCACGACCGAGTGTTTTAGGGGTCATGACAAATATTGATCTACTATCTACCCCTGATAACTTAACCTTTTATGTAACACTTCCGCTAGGGTTCACGTTTCATCGAGGAACATCTAAACTGACTAGACTGATCCACTTGGAGCGATACCATGCTTTCATAACCGTATCTCACGGCATCCCACTGTGATTCACCTTGCGTGGGTATTTTAATCATGTCCAATTCATGAGATCCCTTTCTTTTCTTCGTCAGATCATTATTTAATCGAAGGCCCAAACGCCATCCTTTATCTATCACAATTACACCCTCATTTTATTACTAGGGCAGCATTCCATCTCTTCTAAATGTTATTAGTATTAGACTCCTTTGAGTTTATTCAGGTTATAGTGAGCTTTGTATAACTTAGAGAAACCATCTGCTCTTCTTATTCTCATGGTCTTAATCCTGAGGACATAACCATTTTCATTACCTTCTCACTCGCCCGTTCTTATCCTTACTCCTGTCTTCTAGAACCTTGTCGCTTCACCATACAATAACTTGCAACCTACACATATCTATTTATATTACTTGCAACTTTTCAACTTGCTTGCATCATAGATTTCCTTATGTCATTTTGGAACATCAAGCGAGACATCACATCGCCTCTAACTCTTCTTTACTCTCTTAGTCATGCTTTTCGATACCTAGACCATAGGCTAGAAGATATGTTACTAACGATGCCGCTATTATTCCTAGATACTGAATCCCGGCGCTTTTAGCACTCTATCTGAAGTACATATTATTCACAACCTTCTATTTTTGAGTATCTCGTACATTGTCCACCTTTACCTTACATACCTTAAAATCCTGCATTGTATCTTTTATCTCTTTCATGACCTCTCTTTCACTTAGGTATAATTCACATCCACGTCTTGAACTTCTATTATAATACACACACCTCTTTACACAATCTCGTGAGAGCTTCATACTAACTTCATAGAGGCTAGTACTCTTCTAACTGGCTTTATCGTAGAGCCGTTATAGAATATGGCTATTGTACTATATCTCTTGTACCTCTGATATTTAAGAGTGATCCTGCAATGTTCTCAATCACGAGGTCTATAATTTTCTTGGTCCAATAATCCGGCTCCTGATTTACTTAGTTGGTGTAACTCTTAGTTTCCACTTCCCTCTAATTAACCTTCATGTAGGCTTGAGTTATCTTCCGATATGCGGATCATGGTATTAGTTATTCATTTAGCCTTTCATGGACTCTATGGAATATCCATGATACAATCCTTTAACAATTCAATCCTTTGTTTATGACTTGGACTTAATCCTTTCTTTTAACTTATACTGGAGTCTTCTACGTCCATATGATTGTCAACATATATGTTGCATGTATAAAACTCCAAACTCTTAAGTGTGTCCATAACGTAACTAACTCTGGATCATTAATCGAATAATTCCTTTTATTCCTTCTCAGCTTTCTTTAAACGTAAGCTTTTGCTTTTACTGATCTTTCTTCCCCCTTTCATGTGCATACTTAGCTTATCTTAGTGCCCATGCATATTAGAATTCCATACAACTCATATGATTTTGGATATCACTTCTGATTTTACTTCGCGTTAATTAACCACGGTAGGTGTCACTTCCTTTTGGAGTGCTTACAACGTTGTTGTGAGACTGTTGTTACGCGACCATTTCCTCTTTAGGTCACTGTTCTTATTTCCTCAACTAGTCTTTCATTGTAGTATTTAGGGAGGATCTTCTGATTCTGTAAATCTGCGAGCTTATCATATCGTATACTTGATGGGATTTTTTATGTTCTTCCCCGCCTATAATTATCCGTAGTTACTTACCTCCACGCTCTTGTGCTTATAGGGTTGCTTCTGAACTGAATATTTTGACTATCTTCCCAGTGGCACTCACTTTTATTTCCGTAACACTCATATGGTACCTTTAACTACCCCGACTCCTATCTGAATCTTTCTCAAGTATTACAATGACACTATTGCGAGGCTGAATTCACTATATTAGTTTTATTACGTTTATCTTGCACGATCGGCTGACTCGTCTGTAACCTCCTCTCTATCCATAACTAGGCTCTTCGTGAATCAGCTACCAATTACTTGTTGTCCATTCTATTATTGTCGGAATGCAACCTAAAATTCTCATGATGCTGACTATTATCAAATTACTCAGTTCCTAATTCATGTTTAGTTTATCTTGTTCCACAGTCCATACTGATTTCTATTACTCTGGGGTCTAACTTTCCCTTCTGCTGATCACATTAGAGTTGCGAACTTATTTCTCGAAATGAGGATGTGGTTGTATGGCCTATACTCTTTTGTTGTCTTAAGGCCCATCACCTCTAGTCTCTTTCTTCATTTGACTATAGATTCTGTAACACTCTACCGTTGCCATCCATGTGTCACATCTCACTCATAATGCTTCATTATCCCTCTTCGTACTTCCCTGCTAATATTTCTATCTATCACTTTATTCTGAAAATTCGAACAAACCATTCTTTTACTTTTAGCTCCCCTTGCTCCAGCCATTGGATCTTCGAATTTCCAAAAGTTCTTTCTCTACTAGGAACGGGAGCCACACTAAGGTAATATTTACCCCTTCCAAGATTCCAGTGCACGTCTTTGTATTACTCATATCTAGCTGTACTATTTTAGAGTGCACCATCTAGGTGTCTCACAAGGAGATCTACAAGCACATTTGCAATATCCTTCGGAGATGTCAATAAACGACAAACAATCCATTCGCCATGTTAGATTATTCTGACCCCAGTCGTATCCTGATATCTCGTCCTGTCTTAAACCATATTTGCTAGCTCTGATAGGGCATAACCGAGATCGGTGTGGCCAATTGTGCATACCTCTGTTACTGTCGAAGGTAACTCAAAATGCTTATATCACTTTTCTGAGTTGTAGATAATGATCATCTTCACTAACTGGGTAACTCGTTCCCTTCTTTACCTTGCTTCTTTTACTTGTTGATACTTGTATCTATCTTCTGAGTCTCTCATTGCTTTTCACCAAATTGGTGGATAGATATACTTGCCTTAAGGCTCCTTATCAAGAAGCTTATACACACATGATATACTGAAGACCTTACATTTACTCATCATAAGCATGATGCATAAAATCGAGTTTCCTCTTACTCAATTCTTCCACAAATATATCTCTTATCAATCATCTTTCTGGATGTAGGCATCGTCGTATTATGAATAAGATAGAAGTTCGGAATTTGAATTCTTATAAGTGAGTACTACCACACGATCTAGAGTAAGAAGAAAGGGTGACAATCCTAAATGCCCTGTAGCCTCCTGCTTATAAGTGTGGTGCACAACACACCCATAAACAAGACTCTACTAGACACGGCTTGTAGACTCCCTAGGATGGAACTGCTCTGATACCACTTTTGTCACGCCCCGAACCTGGGGGGCGAGACCGGCACCCAGTGCCTCACCTAACCTTGCGTACCAACTTGCGACTAAGGAACTCTGAACATGTGATGTCATACTTTATACATGGGCCACATTGCAAGACAACTGCGAATGCTGACTAAATATCAATATAAAGCTGGGCCGACAAGGACGTCATAACTACTACAGCTGGAAAACCAACAAAATATATATATACAAGGCCTACCAGCCCAATATACTTCACTAACTGATAGGATATGTCTACAAGCCTCTACTGGTGGATACAATGTGATCAAAACAGCTCCCCGACCTACTCACAACATATATACATATATACACAAGATGTACATAAATCTCTAGAACCGGCAACTCCGAAAGACATGGAGCTTATCGATCAAGCTGAACTCGGCCAACACTTAATGAGAAGGTCTACTAGTCTATCTGTCTGAACCTGCACGCATGAAATGCAGCGCCCGCAGAAAAGGGACATCGGTACTAAATAATGTACCAAGTATGTAAGGCAATATATTGAAAGCTTAAACTTAACTCATAATATAATAAGTGAAAGCAACTGGAAATCAAAGATACTCTGAAGATATGCTTACCTGTTGATAGTGACTCAACTCTCTCAATATAGTAAGTAAAATTGTTGTCCGGTCCTATAAGGCTCGGTATATATATATATATATATATATATATATATATATATATATATATATATATATATATATATAACTGCTCTGCCGTAGTAGGCTCGCTCATAGGTGCTCGGCCATACTAGGCTCTATATCTTGACCAACTGGGCTCGCTCATAGGCGCTCGGCAACAGTAGGCTCGGTATATAACTTACCATCTGATCAGAGGTTGCCCAATAGGGGCCTGCCCGTCGATTATAGCTCGATGGTAATGAAAATATTGTAATGCTATATATATAGACTCTCCGCTCTCTTGACTGGAAGAAGGAAATACTCAATTGATTATTGTAGTCCCGATAAAGAGAATATGGTAAGTTGCGAGACTAGCAAAACATACGTAAATTCTGGGATATAAATTTTTCTTTATGCCTTGTTATCAAACTCGTGTAATTACGAGATCATGCAAAATGAAGAAAGGGCTTAGCCTTAACATACGTGAGTCGATTCTCTTGAAAATCCCTCTAACACACGTCAATTGTGACAACACGTAACGGTAGATCAAAGTAGGAAAAATCCGTATGATATTCTTGAGAAAGATTGCACCATACTCCGTTATAATTGCAAAATCTCACTATCATTTTGAATTGTTGAAGCCTTGCGTTGCTTTGATATATGCAGATGCATATGAAATGATCCAAATAACGTTATGAGGTTCTTTTTAAGAGTCATAAGACTCTTAAGTTATAGATTTCTTATACATGAGTGTGGACCCCACTTTCATAATGACTAAGCCACCAAAAAGACTCTCTTAATGCCACCTTATTCTATGGTTTTAAGAGTCATACTTTGATAAAGCCTTGGTTGCCTAGTTTTTTGTAGTTAAAGCTTTATCCAAAATACCATTAATTAACCACTGATCTCATGATAAATTGATAATCTCCCACTATCCAATAATTAACCAACTACCCACATAATTAAGAATTATCTCAAATTACTTATAATACTACTCACTTTTAACACACATTATACACCTTACTATCATGGCAATATGGTACCTTGTATTATACTAGTCCATAAATACCAGATATTTTAGCTCGGGTCGTATTTTATTCCAAAATATCAAACTTTGACGAAATTCACTTTCTTCGATTTGCTTACCTTCTCACCTTCACGAATTTACACATTACTTGTTTGAAATAGCATAAAATGCTTATAATCTTAAAATAATCCCATTCCTGAACTTACGTCGATTAAATTACGACGAAACTTTAACGTACGAAATATGGGGGATGTAACATCTCATTTTCGATCTTTCATCAATTTACTTATAGCGTACTTTCACGTGCGAAAACATGGGGCGTAACATTAATATTAGAAGGTTTGTTACTTATTGAGTACATGGGCTTGGTTGTTGTCACGACCCAAAATCCTTAAGGTCGTGATGGCGCCGGACATCAAGGTCAAGCAAACCAAAACATTTATTTAATTGAAATAAATTTCCGATTTTAACATTTATGAAAAACATTTCCGTTCACTTTATTACATGATAATCATATAAAAGTCTGTTAATTAAAATAGTGATTTAAAGATTTCACTTAAGCAATTATATCTTAGAACCCGGTGTCACAAGTACATGAGCACTTTCTAAGAATTTATACAATCCTTACAAATCATGTCCGAAATACAACTGGACAATGAAATTTGAAATGAAATAAATACAGTATGAAGGTGACTCTATCAGCTGCGGATCGCCTCCGGATGATGTAGCTCGCCTAAGTCTCAGAATCCTCCACCTTGCTATGAAAGTACATGTGCAATAAAATGTACATCAAGTGTAGCATGAGTACAAAAACAACGTGTACTCAGTGAGTCGCCTGCCTAACCTCAGAGAGGCAGTGACGAGAGGTTGAATTTGACACGCACTAGGGTCCAACAATATAATATATGACAGAATATGGTGAAATACAGTAGACATGTAAGACAGTGAGCAGCGAATACGTATCAAGTACAGAAAATCCAGGTAACTACTGAGAATAAACAACAATGTACGCTTTCCTTTTTCCCAAATACATGTCAGGCCAATACCAATAAGACCGTACCAAATAGTCATGCGCACACAAGGATAAGACAACCGACCAGAGTTGAAGGAATATCTAATCACTGAATAGTCGTAAAGCTTCCCCCGCTTGCGAATCATACCTTCGACTCGAGAGCTGACACATTTATACCAAATTACCATAAAGCTTCCCTCGATCGCGAATCATACCTACGATTCGAGTGCTGACACACTTATATTGAATATTGTAATGCTTCCTCCGCTCGCGAATCATACATGCGACTCGGGTGCTGGCACATTTATACTGAATTACTATAAAGCTTCCCTCGATCGCGAATGATACCTGCGATTCGAGTGCTGACACACTTATACTGAATATTATAAAGCTTTCCCTGCTCGCGAATCATACCTGCGACTCGGATGCTGACACATTTATACTGAATGACTATAAAGCTTCCCTCGATCGCGAATGATACCTGTGATTCAAGTGCTGACACACTTATACTGAATATTATAAAGCTTCCCCCGCTCTCGAATCATACCTGCGACTCGGGTGCTAACACATTTATACCAAATTACTGTAAAGCTTCTCTAGGTCGCGAATCATACCTGCGACTCGAGTGCTGACACACTTCCACACATTAAATCCATATTTTATTAAGAAAATAGTTTTCTCAGGGAAGTGGTAGAATCCTTATTAAAAGAAACATGAAACATAGGTTTTGAAATCGTTTGTTTTTTAAACTCATTTGTCAAGTTTAATGATATTCCACGATACAACCTAGTCCAGGCACACAATTATCCATAGAGAGATAAATTCTCTTTTTAGAAGATCAATAAGATGAACTCTATATTTCTTTTAGGTATTCAATTACGTATTCGATTATATTAGCATTTTAATATTACAGGCAGGATTACATGTATAACACGTAAGGCATGCTAGTGGGTCCTAGACTACCCGGACATGGCATAATAGTTGCTACGCACGGACTCCCGTCACCTCGTGCGTGCGTAGCCCTCGAAGATAATAGTATGTATTGAATTAATTCACCTAGGGGGATGATTCCCCCTCACAAAGTTAGAAAGGAGACTTACCTCGCTCCAAAATTCCAATACTGGCTTCCAAGCCCTTCCGATGACTCCAACGGACACACAACGCTCTGAAACTACCACATAATGGCAAAGCAATGAAAATTCATCCTAATACTCACAAAAAATTCAGATTATATATTTTCCCAACCCCGCTCGGAGAAATGACCAAAATGCCCTCGGGCCTATGTGCCCGGAATTCAAAATTTCTCGAAGATACATTCTACCCATAGCCTTACTAACTCAAATATATAATTTACTCAAATATTCATGCTCAATTCGTGGCTAAAATCCAAATTTACATTTTCTAGGTTTTTCTTCAAAAACCCCAATTTCCTACAATTTCCCATATCAAACTTATGTAATGATCTTGTATTCAACTTGGAAATGAGAAGGAATCACTTACCTCTTGATGCTTGGTGAAATCTCCCTTGAAAAGCTCTCCAAAATCGCCTAAACCATGAAGAAATGAAGGCAATGAACCCAAAACTCTTGTTTTAAAACATTCTGCCCAGGTCGATTTCCGCACCTGCGGTCCTTCCTCCGCACCTGCGATCCCCCAGGTGCGACCAAATCTCCCGCCCCTGCGATTTTCCTTAACTTCAGCGCAAATCTCACCTGTACCCCACTGTCCACACATGCGGCTTCGCAGGTGCGTAATATCCATCGTACCTGCGGTCCCCAGCCAAGCCAAGCCCACACTCGCACCTGCGTTGCCCACGCCGCACCTGCGGTCAAAGCCTCGCAGGTGCGGTTGCACCAGATGACAGCAGCTTCAGCCCTTTTTCCAACTTCAACTTTGATCCGTTAACCACCCGGAATCCACCCGATGCCCCCGGGATCCCGTCCAATCACACCAACTTGTCTCAAAACATGACACGGACTTGCTCGAGCCCTCAAATCACATCAAACAACACCGAAATAACGAATCGCACTCAAATCCAATTCTTTAAGAATTTAGAATTTCAAACTTCTACATCTGATGCCGAAACCTATCAAATCACGTCTGATTGACCTCAAATTTTGCGCACAAGTCATATTCAACATTACGGACCTGCTCCAACTTCCGGAATCGCATTCCGACCTCGATATCAAAACTTCCACTTCCGGCCGGATTTCCTGAAACCTTCAAATTTCTATCTTTAGCCAATTGACTCCAAAATGACCTAAGGACATCCAAATTCACTTTCGATCGCGCTCCCAATTCCAGAAACACCATACGGAGCTATTCCCGGACTCGAAATCCCAAACGGACATGAACGTTACTGATATGCACTTCAAGCCCAAATTCATGAAATCCTTCTAAAATGCTAACTTCCACAATATACGCCGAAACGCTCCCGAGTTATCCAAAACCCGATCCGGACATACACCCAAGTCCGACATCATACGAACCTGCTGGAACCTTCAAATCCTAATTCGGAGATTGTTTACTCAAAATTCCAATCTTAGTTGATTTCTCTAACTTAAGGCTTCTGAAACGAGAATTTTCTTTCCAAATTAATTCTAAATTTCCTGGAATTCAATTCCGACCACGCCCACGGGTCATAATACTTGAAACGGAGTTGCTCACGACTTCAACCCGCTGAAAGACATGCTAGAACTCAAAACGACTGGTCGGGTCGTTACAGTTATACTCATAATATACTTTTGCACCTTGCGTGCAGATCTTGGATGTTGATGTTGCTGCGTACGGAGGGAGCTGGATTTGAAGATATACCTGCGTTTCAGTTATGGATATCACTTTTCCTTGGTATCATTTGATTCAAATTTTGTTTATTACATTTCAAACAGACGTTGTAATTATCTCAGTTCAGTTTTTGTAAAAATCTAAATATTAGAAGCTCATGATTTGTACTACTAGTCCTTAGGAAATTATTGTATTATCATTTTTTCTCTGGATCAATCTTATTAAATTGGATAGTTGTTAGTTGGCTTACCTAGCAGGTTGGGTTAGATTCCATCATGGCTAGATGGATTTTGGGTCGTGACAAGTTGGTATCAGAGCTCTAGGTTCATAGGTTCTACGAGTCATGAGCAAGTGTCTAGTAGAGTCTTGTGAATCAGTATGATGACGTCCATGCTTATCTTCAAGAGGCTACAGGGCATTTAGGATAAACTTCCCATCTTTCTTTCCTTATCGTGCGACTTTGATTCAACTTGAAGCATAAATCTTTGAATTCCTTCCACGCATCGTATGCGTATATGAGCGCTTGGTATCAGTTGTGCATCGACAACTTGTGATTCCATGGATGAGGTGAGAGATGTGATTTCTGTGTGATGATGATGACCCAGTTTGGAAGACTTGAGGATGGGTTTTAACTATAGCTTGATCACGGGGAATTTGGTTGTATGGGTGCCAAACTATTTACCCTAAAAACAGATAACAATTAAATTTATAAGGATACGTGATATAACTTGGCACAAACTAAGAAAATATATAAATTGATATTGAAATTGACTGTAAAAATAAATAAATGCAAACCAAATGAAACGTATAGCTTAGGCCCTGAGTTGGGTCACCCTCGAACCAAGTAAAGATTCTACTGATATGAACAGAGTAAAAGAATATTGAAAGCTAAAAGAATGCAGTGTATTGCTTTGTATTGCGTGAATGTAATGTATTTTACAAATGATCAGACCCCTTTATATAGTAGGGGAGTCCTACCTTTGTTAAAACTCTAAATACAATAAGAAATATCATGATTGGCTAATTAATCAACCCCGTCTTGATTCGTGCCGAGGTTTTCGCCGTGATCCTTGTTCGATTACAGATATTTCGACTTTCTGCTATTTGACTAGGTAAACTTCCATCGGTCTTGCTCGATCTCTATTTCGCTTGGTTTCGATCTTGGCCAATCTCGACCTTGATCGGTCTCTGGGTTACGAGCTCAGCAATCTAACTTCGAACGTGTATGGGTCAACATTTGACTATGGATATTCGACACAAAGTGGTATTATTAAAAGTAATTTGGCCGAGGTCGACTAATGACTAATGAATCTCATTGTCGAGCAACCGATCGTGGCGAGGTCAAGTGTTAGAAGGGGCAGCAACGGCTATTTTAGTGACATGACTTTTGAAGATTGAATATTCCCTTTGTTTGTACTTTTTGGGTTAATCAGGGGTATGTCCCTTATAAATAGAAAGAGAAATCAGGTGATAGGTATGTAATATTCTTTGATAAGAACTCTCTTGAAAAGCAGACTCTCTAGATAAATACAAAGATCACCTTTCTAAAAGAGATTCGTCTTTTTGGTTATTCTATACTTTTTCCATCAGATCCGAGAATTCTTCAATATTCTCATAGTTATTTGTCATTCATCATTGACAGAAAGAAGAATCATCCATCTCATTCAATAACGGGTGAATCATTCTCCTTATCTATATTTATTGTCATTTATTGTTATTTAATGCTTGATATTCTCATCGCATTACTGACCTTGAAACATTAAATATACGTTATATTAAATCTATTCCGACACTGTTCTACATCATCCACGTAGATTGATTATAGATCTGAAATTATTATCTTTAACTAGGTTTAACCTCTCAAATATTAAATTTATTAGTTTAACCAAAGGTTCAAATTTTTTGGTTAAACATCACCATGGCTCGATATAACAGAGGTTGAACCTTAACCTATCATGTTTCAGTCTCGATTAGTCATACGAAGGGCAAGCTCGTTTTGACCGTATACAAAATGAATCTCAACCACAGAAAACATGAGTGGACAAATGGCAAATTTGTAATGGTATTGAACATTACTGGACAAAATTTCACTGGTGCAGATCCTTTCCCTGTATATTATAGATAAAACAACATTAATTAAAATTAATAACTCTTTTTTATATGGATTAGGAAAATATTTTTTCAATGCATCTCGCCTCCCTTCTTGATCAGCATTTTCTATGTTACATTTGCTACAAGTTGTACTATTATTTATACCGTCTGCTTTTTGCAAAAATAATATCATAACTCATTTTTGCTTATAACGGCTTTAATCTTGTCATGAACTAATATGAATCCTACCATAAACACTAATAACTATTAGATTATATAACGAACATATAAGATCAACTATCTTCACTTCTTTGACCTTTTTTATTACTTGGTATTAGTGGATTCCTTTATGTGATGTCTTCATATTAAAATGTATTATTCATTTTTTGGGGAAAAAGTAAAAAGATATTGACATGTATATCAATATTAATTTGCAATTAGAAAATATGCAGTTACTTAAGGAACAATAGGATTCATTCCCTATAGCAATTAAGCCACAAAAGGAATCATTATAGTATATACACTAACTCTGAATTTTTTTAAAATAAAACAAGAAATTTTAAAAGTCGCATAAGCTTCACAAGACATGAATTCTAATGCAATAGGATTATCACAACTCACAAGTAAAATTTTGCTAAGGTTTATATTTACATCTTTACATTGACGCTTATAACCATACTTCGTCTAATAACTTAGATTGGAGATTCTCAAAATGCTCTCTAGCACAACTTCCACCACCCCCAAATCCTTACTTTTCCGATCTTCCTTTTTAGCAATCATGTCCACGCCAATACCAACAATCATGGACCCACACCATCACCACCGGAAGTAAATTAACAAACCTGAAATCCAAGCAACACCCAAGTCTTTTCTCCAAACCTTAACATCTAATTCTCATCTGCCCACTTACATACCCCACCCTCTACCCACGAATGTCACTTTAGACCTTACTGATGAAACATCAAATGAGGATGAGTTAGATAATTTCATCCCACTAACGGCTGAAGACAAAACTCGCTTATACACACCTTGGCAAACTTCTATCATAGTAAAGGTGTTTGGTAAAATCATTGGATATCAACTACTAAAAATTAAACTAACAAACTTATGGAAGCCCTCAGAAGAAATTCGCCTAATTGACTTGGGCTGCAACTTCTTCCTCATTAAATTTTATCATCAAGAAAATATGTGTAAGGCATTACATGAAGGTCCCTGGTTCGTCCTAAACCACTTCCTTTCTGTTCGACCATGGGAGCCAAAGTTTATTGCCTCCACAGTCCAACTAACGTATGCTGCTTTCTGGGTAAGTCTCCCGGAACTACCAACAGAATTCTATGACTTCAAAATCCTACAAAAAGTCGGAAACAAGATAGCGCAACTCCTAAAGATCGATCATTGTACAACATCCACCAAAAGAGGGAGATACGCTCGGATATGCATTGAAGTACCTCTTGAGAAGCTCCTAAAAACGCATGTTCATATAGGCACCCAAAGCAGGTCTTACTATACGAAGGGTTGAACCTACTCTGCACAAAGTGTGGTAGATTTGGGCATGCTAGTTGGAGCTTCCAATTTTCCCAAACACCCCCTCTAAACTCCATACCACCACCTCCACACGGACATCACCAACTTGCCCCACCTTGCCAAACAACTAGCCTACAACACACCCCAACCCACTAAATGACTCGAAATGGAAAACAGTGAACTTCCCAAGAAAATCCCATGCGCGTTACAACCAGTACAACCAACGGAAACAACCACATGAATCTAATATCCACCACATAGCCAATCACACGAGGCTGGAGAAGGCGGCTGCTACAGCACCCACACAGGTAATGCCAGGTAAGGTTGCCAACCCTACACAGTTCACACTTGCAAACACATTTAGCTCATTAGCGTCTGTGGACTCACCCACTGATTGTGCACCAACTGGACCTGGGCCTGGGCCTATACACGAAAAAACCACATACCACACGAGCCCAAGTGTACAGCAAGATGCAACAATGGGCCACAAACATTTATCTACTGGCGAACTTACTAATAATCCCACTCATATAATTCTCCTAATCATATTAACATTAACACTAACATTATGAATCCAACCCAAACTACTAACACTTGCTCTGTAATCAATAAGGGCTACCCTAATGATGACCTAATGGACACCAACATGAGCACGTCCTCACCTACTATAGCCCATACAGTTGGCTCAACAGATCCCTCCCCACACAACACATCAGACAAAAACCCTGACAAAATATTCACACAATCCATCTCAGCCCACCTCCAAGCCGTCACCTTGCATGCCACCCTTCCCTGCCCAATCCTTGACCTTCCTTCTTCAGATTCTCTCCAATCTTCTCCAACTCCAATGGAAAACAATCATTCACCCCCATGTGACACTCATTCAACTACACTCAACCCTACTCCTACTACATCCATTGAAACACCTCCTCAATCGCATGAAAATACAACAACTCCCATTACCACTTGCCACATGCCCCCTCTGCCACAAAACCTTATAACTCCAACACCTCAACTAATCCACCATGCACATACCTTGGCTTACAACCCTTAGAGAAAAAAACTAGATAAATCAAAAACATTTCCACTTTCCACGCCTGATAATGAGCGGACCACCCCACCCACAACCCAAAACACCTCTAATATACAATTCCCATACACCACCACTGGAATATCCACTACAATCATGGCTAGAAATGGGGCTCCAAGGGTACTCACTAATCTTCACAATGGAACTCAACAACCAGGAGGTGATCCTATTGGTACAGAACCCCACACACCTAGCGGAGATTGTCACGGAAGGGATGAGACTGGGGATGGAGGCAGTGGCTCAGACATAGTGGTCTACCCTGAACACCCCACTGATGTTGGAACCAACAAGAGCCTCTTCGCCAACCCAGTCTCCTTGGCCACACCCACCGACTCCACCACTATACAGCTTCCATCAGTTCATGGGCCCTCTATCCTTCTACCCACAACACCACACAGGGATGATCTATGCCCCATGGTTCCAGCACATGAACTCCTTCTCACCACCACCACTGACTATGTCTCCCACAAGAATCCAGGAACAACTTTCCCCTCTAATGACTCCTCCAAACACTCCTCCTCCATCGCCAAATGAACTAGGGGAGCAAACAAGGCTCGAGTTAGCCCCAATTATGGAAGAAATGAGGGAAACCAAAACAGAGTTCATTTGGATCAAGGGCTTCTATCTCTACAGCCTCAAAGAGCAGTTTGCAAAAAATTTCATCCTCAAATGTCCTCCAAATCTCACGACATGCAGCATAAATTTCAGGGCAAATCCAAATCCACAAGAGGGGAAGTACTGAATGGTCATAATACCATTGGTGAGGCAGACTTCAATGCGCCAACAGGACACTCATGCTCTAATGGGAGCCACGAGTGATGTAGCTGACCTAGATGAGCCTACAAACCCAACACCTCTTATGAATTTAATCTTTTGGAATTGTAGAGGCTCGAATAATGCAGAATTTAGGAGACAATTCAGATCCATGTTGGATAACTATCGACCTGTCTTAGTTGTATTACTGGAGACAAGAATGCATAATCACACAGTTTTAAAAAATGATTTCAACTTCTCTCACATGGCACAAGTTGAAGCACAAGGTATGTTGGGTGGTATAGCCTTACTGTGGCATGCAGACATGGTTAATGTGGAAGAAGTTTCAATGACTACACATGAGGTGCACTGCATGGTTCAGGTATGGCCTAACCCCCTTAAATGGTTATTTTCTTCCATATATGCAAATAACTCTACATCACTCAGAACTATGCTATGGCAAAACCTAAAATGTACACATAATTCTTATAATGGTCCTTGGTTAGTTGGGGGAGATTTTAACGAGGTAATTCATGCTAATGAAAATTTTGGTGGAAACCCAGTCAACAACTCAAGGGTAGATGCTTTTGCACAATGTATAAACTATTGGAATCTATTAGACCTAGGGTTCAAGGGCAGTAGGTATACTTGGACTAATAAACGGAGAAATGGACATACAATTTTAGAAAGATTGGATAGGCTCCTAGAAAATTATGAATGGATACAATTTTTTTCAGTAACAGTAGTACAACACCTCCTATGTACCTACTCAGACCACTGCCCTCTCTTAGTTACACTTGAGCAAAAAGACCTCCTAAAAAAATATATTTCGCTTTGAAAAAATTTGGACAACAAACCCTTCTCTAATAAATGTAATCCATCACTCATGGCAAAACAACACTTCACTCGTTAATGCTATGAATAACTTTCAAAAAAATGTCACTCACTGGAATAAACACACCTTTGGAAACATTTTTGAAAACAAAAGGCAGTTACTTGCTAGAATCAATAGAATCCAACGATCTATGCACTATCCTACAAGCAACTTTCTATAAAGCTTAGAAATAAAACTAAACCATGAATTTAGTGTTATATTAAGACAGGAAGAAGACTTTTGGAAACTGAAGTCAAGAATCCAATGGCTAAACGAGGGCGATGCTAATACAAAATTCTTTCATATGTCTACGTTACAGAGACGTAGACGCAATCGCATCAATACCTTAAAAGATGATGTAGGAAACTGGACATATGATCCAATAGAAATCCAAGACAAAATTTATCACTACTACTTAAATTTATTCACAACTCAACACAATTCAACCACTAATATTAATTTTAAACAATCTACCCATAACTCCTTAGATTATGTTGACAAACAATCCCTAAGCCAACCGCTACAGCTTAAGGAAATTAAGCAAGCCCTTCACTCATTCCAACCTTTCAAAGCGCCTGGGCCCGATGGACAACATCCGTTCTTTTTCCAAAAATATTGGACGGACGTGGGTCAATCAATTACTCAATTTGTCAAAATGCCTTCAAGGAAGGGCAAATAGATGAAGACATTAATAAAACTTACTTGTGCCTAATGCCTAAGGTAAAACATGCAGCTTCCATGAACCAATATCGACCTATAAGTCTTTGTAACACAATCTATAAATTAATCACGTCAATCATCTAAAACCTGTCCTACACAAATGAATTGGTCCGACACAATCTAGTTTTCAACAAGGAAACGAGCTTCTGACAATGCCATTAATGTACAAGAAGTCCTTAACCACTTAAAAGAAATAAAAGGAAAAATGGGCCACATGTTGCTAAAACTAGATTTAGAAAAGGCGTTCGATAAGCTTGAATGGTTCTTTATTAAAGACACACTACATTACTATAACTTGCGGACGATATCATACTACTGTCCAAGGTTGACACTAGCTGCAACACTATAATCGACGATATAAACAACTTTACCAAGCTCTCAGGTCAAACCATTAACTTCCAAAAATCTAAGATTTTTTTCTCAAAAAACTGCAATGCTCAGGAGAAAACACATATCTTATCTTGTTTCAGTATGCATGAGGGGAAACAATTTGGTAAATATTTGAGTTTTCCCATGTTCCAAAAAAGGCCCCACAAATCTGACTTCCAGGCTCACAGGCTGGAAAACATCCTTCCTATCCATGCCGGGTAAAATTACCCTAATCAAATATACTCTTTCTACTCTTGAAAATCTCATAATGCAATATATTGCAATCTCTAAATATATCATCACAAAAATGGAGCAATACATGCGCAATTTTTTGTGGGGAACTACTCAAAAAAAAAAAGAAAAATCCGTTTAATAAATTGGCAAACAGTAACCATGCCAAAACACTTAGGTGGACCAGGTATACAACGACTTGACCTAAAAAATAAAGCTTCACTAGCAGGATTAGCATGGCGACTGTTTCACTGCCCAAATCAACTATGGGCGCACACTCTCATTCATAAATACAGGAACAACAGTACACTTCAAAGGTACTCTCACACCTGGCAAAATATCCTAACTGGATGGCACGTCTGCCAACATGGAATACAGTGGAAATTAGGTACCAATTCTAACTTAAACTTCTGGACGGAACCTTGGATTGCTCCACGAACAACCCTCAGATCCTTACTGACTGGTCCTATACCCCTAGCCCATATCAACCGTCCGACTAAATCTTACAGACTCCATAATGATTGGAATTGGGCAGAAATCTCTTTCCCTATCCATACTTCTATTAAAAACTGTCTTAATAGCATAAATGTAAATTTCTACACAAACCAAAAGGACACTATCTTTTGGGGTTTATCAAACAATGATAAATTCATAATCAAATCTATTTATTCTGAACTATTGAATCAACAACTCAATCCACAAGACCAAACAACATCCTAAATTGGATTTGGAAAATACAAATCCCACAAAAACTAAAAACTTTTTTGTGGCTTATTATGCACAAACGACTACCTACCAAAGAATACCTCCATCCCATAGGCATCACACTAGACGACCAATGTCATATATGTCGAACGAAGAGAGAAAACATTAACCATATTTTCTTGCATTGTCCCTCCATACAACATATATGGAATGACCTAGGTTTAGCTAACATTCCAAACAATATACATACTGCCTTTAACCTATCTGCATGGCTACCAAACTTCATTAATACAACACAAAGGTCTATGCCTCTTCGCATCAATAACAAAACTTTCCTCTCTTACACACTATGTCACATATGGCTTAATCGTAACAACCATTACTTTAACAATATACAACAAAGGCTATCGCTGAACAAAATTACCCAACATGCTCTTGAATACACCTATTTTTTCATAAATGGGACAACTCCTAAAACTTAAAAAATACAATACACATGGATACCTCCTCCACCAAACTGCTACAAATTAAACACGGATGGTGCAGCTTCACTACCAACACATAAAGCAGGTATAGGGGGTACCATTAGAGACTCAAATGGAAACTGGATATTAGGGTTTGCAGGTAAATTGGAAAATGCCACAGCAATTCAGACAGAACTAAAGGCCCTCCAACAAGTCCTTGAACTGGCAGTGGTCAACAATTTAGCAAAACTGGAAATAAACATTGATTCTGCAGAGGTAATAACGATGATGAAAACAGACAACATTGTCTATACTAACATACTCGTTGATTGTAGGTACCTCCTGCACCAACTACATAGTGTAACCTTGGCATACATCTACAGAGAAGGGAATGAGGTGGTTGATGTTCTGGCAAAGGCTGGTTGCAACTTGTCTTCAACTGCCAAAATATTATTTTTTGAAAAATCACTAGATTTTGTCAGCACCTTTTTGTGGAAGGATCAGACAGGAGAAACTCGCAGGAGGAAGTTCGCATGCACATTACAGGAAAAACAGACCGACAACCAAGTGGAGAACACAAGATATGGAATTTTGACACCTCATCAACATGAAACCCTTTTGGACACCAACACTGACGAAGTTGTGATGAGGAACTATATTACATTAGATAATAGTAACACATGTAATAGACAACAACCATCAAACTATTTTCTCGATGCTATAGCATCACCCTCTCTGTAGCTACTCTAATTTACTTTAATGCAATTATCTTTCATACCAAAAATTTTTTTTGATATATGCAAATAAAATAAACATTATCAATTTCGGAGATTTATTGCCTTTTGAATTATTTTAACACAATACTGACAATAATAGTCAATATTCTACAATTTCCTAGTTAGAGAAGAAATAAAGAATTTAGCATAATTTAAGTCCATTAAATATGATAGATAAGCACATATATAAGATTGTTTTTGTAAATTGCGACTCTAACATCACCAAAGCCAAGTATTAGTTTATCATCTTTTATTTTCTCAAGAATTTAACCGTTATTTCCAACAAAATCACCACATAAGGTAGCAGTTGTATAATCGCAAATATATTTTAAATTATAAATTGCATAAATTATATTAACTTATCTATATAGTACATCAAATGGATATTTTTCTTGAACAAACAAAATGCTTGACATTTTCCCAGAAAGAAACCGATAGCGAGCATTCAATCAAACAGAAGTCGCAGCTCTCTATAAACCAAGTCAGAAGTAAGTAATGGAGGAAAAATTAAGGCAAAATATTGCTACATTATCACCAGCATAGTATTCGTTTTTCATTCTTCAGGAAAAAGAAAGTTGACAAGAATATATATATATATATATATATATATACACACATAAATGTCTCTCAAGAACAAATCATAAGACAGTAAGTAAAATAAAATCATAGTCGTTCATATGTAGTTGTGCAGTTTCCTGTTTCTCGTCCAAGCCAAGAGAGTGGTTCATCTCCTGTAGTCCGCCACCATCGTATTAAAATAACTATCTATAATAGGGATTGAAATGTTGCCAAATGGACCTTTTCTTTTAATCATAACTGGTGACTTGCTCTCATGACTGCCTACAAAATAACACTCATCTTCATCCTTTCTGTTATGTCACGCCAGATTTTGCAGTGGCTTCTGTTATTGGAGTCATTTCAATATAATTTTTTTTCTCAAAGTGGCCTTGGGATAAAATTGAATGTAATATCAAACGGATAGTCAAAATATATATGGTGCCACACAAAAGTTTGTTTGTAGGTTATTTCCACTAATAGGTGTGATTGTTGATATATATAGCATGAATCGTTGCCTTTTTTCTTCAATTTTTGTAAGTAAGATATTTAATTTACTTAGAAGGGCATTTATGTATTTTAACTTTTAGATTATGGGCTTCCTACTTTTATAATAAATAGTATCTATGAACGTGTATTGCACGTTAATAATGGCACGTGATGATTTAACCATTTATTTATATGAAGGAGCAATAAAATTTAATAATATTGTAACGACCCAGTCGGTCGTTCCGAGAGTTTAGTCCTGTTTTTCCAATTTTTGCTTCATTCTTGTATGGTTCAGCTCTTTTGTGTTACATTGGGTTCATTGGTTCGGGTTCGGAGTGGTTGTGATGAGAAATGAGACACTTAGTCTCTTAGGTTGGTGATTTAGTTGGAAAAGCAACCGAAAGTTGACTTATAGGTAAAAGATCCTAGAATGTGGGTTTTGTGGCTCGGATAGCTTCATTAGGTGATTTGGGACTTAGGAGTATATTCGAAATGTCATTCGGAGGTCCGGAGTAGAATTAGGCTTGAATTAGTGAAATTGGACTTTTGGCGATTTCCGGTCGGCAGTGGAAAATTAGCTATGGGTTCGGAATAAAATTTCGACAGTTGGAACAGGTTCGTAGGGTCATTTAGGATGTGTGTGCAAATTTTCAGGTCATTCGGGTGTGGTTTGGGTGGTTTCGGCATCGTTGGCGAATTTCGAAAGTTTAAAAATCCTTAGGTATGAATTTGGATTTGATTTGGTGTTTTGATGTTATTTCTAGTGTTCCAGGGGTTCAACTAGGTTGGTATATTGATATATGACTTGTTGGTACTTTTGGTTGGGGGCCCATGGGGCTCGGGATTGATTTCGGGTGATTTTGGAAGGTTGAAAGTTGGAAAATGCAGCAAATGGCTGTTGGTGCAGGCCTTCTGGTGTGGCTGCACCTGCGGACGTGTCGCAACCCGATTTTTCCTCCGCTGGGTTTGATGACGGCACCTAATTTTAAGGACTAGGTAAGCCTATTATTAACAAACATGACTTATAATATAAGAATAGTTTAAGTGCTTTTGGAGTTATAACTCAACACTTTACACTTCTTCCCAGAACCCGGTAAGTACAAGTCATTAGCTTTAAAAAAACTACGCTAAACTCCTAAAAAAATTACGATTGTTCAGAAATAAATACAACAGTGCAACAGAAACATAAGATGGTGACTCTGAAACCGCGAATGCTAAAGCGGTTCTACCTTGAGTCTCCACAACAGCAACCGCACTGCTAACTATCAATCGGCCGACTATGAAATTCCTAGAATCTGCACAAAAATGCGCAGAAGTGTAGTATCAGCACACCACAATGGTATCCAGTAAGTATCAAGACTAACCTCGGTGAAGTAGTGACGAGGACTAGTCAAGACACCACTGGTCTAATAAGTTACACATACATAAATATAGAAATGACAGAATATGACATCTATCTAATGACTGCACAATATAGTAAATAACAGAACACCTACAATGCGGAAAAAATACAGCAAACAACAACGGAACAGCATAATAATACACATGAAGGATAGTCGGAAGTACAAGCTAGAACCGAAAACCACAACACAATAAGAAGACTAGTAACTCAGCACTGCATTAGTTTGTCCACATCAGGCTTTAGCCAATAAAACACAATAAATTGGTCAAATCCTCGAGTGAAACTTTTCGACCGCAAGTTTATATTGAAAGCTTTTAAAAATATAATCATTTCAGTGGGAAAATTTCCTTTGAAATATACTTCCTCCAAGGATAAATAAATATACTTTACAAAACGGAATTTTCAAACATAATTCCTTTCCATAAAAGCTTTTCAAATGTATCTTTCTAGTAAATGTTTTTCAAACATAATTTCCTTCAAATAAATGCTTTGCAAACATACCTTACCTTGCAAACATAGTTTCCTTCAAGGTAAATGCCTTTAAACTTTACTTTTCAATAATAGTCTTTCAAACATAGTTTTCTTCAATATAAAAACAACCAGGATTCCGTCCCGTAGTTCAGAATTAGTCATGCAGTATAGGGGAATCTCCCGGAATATGTCTGTAGTCCCAAAATAAATATGCAGTGCTGGGGGATCTCCTGAAATACGTCCGTAGTCCCAAATTAAATATGCAGTACAGGGGGTAAGCTCCAGGAATACGTCTGTAGTCCCAGTCTAAATATGCAATGCAGTATAGGAGGAAAGCTCCCGGAGTACGTCTGTAGTCCCAATTTAAAAATGCAACGCAATATATGGGGAAAGCTCCCGGAATACGTCTGTAATCCCAATTTAAATATGCAATGCATCCAACGGAGAAAACAACTAGAATACGACAGAAACAACGTACATTGCCACAACAAGCGCAAAAGCAACAAAAGACAGAAATGCAAAGTGCGACGAGCAAATCAATACAAGAATTTAAATCACAAGATTGGTAAAACTCACTCACACGAATAGTCACTGAAAGCAATTCCAAGCACAAGTGAAACAATGTAACGAGGGGAAAATAAACAAATATTGCAACGATTCACAATATTCCAGTCAACAATAAGAAACTGATCATCCCTGCAAGGGAAAACAGCTATAAGCAGTCTCGCTTTAACAATTAGCTTCACAGAATTAAACTCAGCTTGAACCAATGCTCAGTAATAGGCAACGCCAAGGATATACCAGCAACATGGATGATTATCAAACTAAACCTAAGTAGAACTTAAGGAAAAATCATATAAATCACAATATACGACTCACGAGCATGATTGACTCCAACGTATAGATAATCCAATTATTGCTAAACAATTATAGGGCGAGATTATACTAATTCTAGTCAAATCGGCAGTTTATGAAGGAGGATATAGCATGACGATAGAAGAGGTAAAGTCTTCAGTTAAGTCAATTAAGATCAAATAAGCATCAAAGGAAACCTAAGCAAGAAATTTCTAGTTTAAGAAAGAAGAGATGAAACTAGCAACCAAGAACTCAGATATCACAATTTCAACTTCATACACAGGGAATATAAGGACCTAAGAATCCTAAAATCCAAACTTCATACAAATAAGCCCGGGTACGCACTCGTCACCTCGCGTACACAGGCTACAATCAGCATAGAAGACTCAAATCCTAAGGGGTAATTCCCCCACACAAGGTTAGGAAAGATACTTACCTCGACGGCGACAACCCGGTACTCTAAAGTGAACTTCTAGGGTGAAAATACCTCTGGACGGCTCAAAATCAACCAAAACAACTTCAAAATACACATAAAACTTGTAAGGAACTATTCGAGATAATAAAGTTTCAATCTTTACAAAAATATAAAAATCGACCAAAAAGTCGACCCTCGGGCCCACACCTCGGAACCCGAAAAATTTTACAAAATCTGATTACCCATTCCAATACGAGTTCAACCATACAAAATTTATCAAATTCCGATGTCATTTGGACCCTCAAATCATGATTTTTCATTTTAGAAATTTTCTTTAATAACTAACATTTTTCCTAACTAGAAACACAACTTAAATGATAAAAACAAGGACTAATTCATGGAATATATTTAATTCTAGTTGAATAACACTTACCCATTCGATTTGTGTGAAAAACCCATCAAAAATCGCCAAGAATCGAGCTCTAGAAGCCAAAATGTGATAAAAATGGTGAAACCCTCGATTTTGAGTTATATTCTGTCTGCCCAGAATTTAAAGCATCGCAATCGCGAGAATTTGTATGTGATCGCGTAGCAGGGGATGCGATCGCATTGAAGGAATTGTTTGATGCCCAAAAGAAAGAACTATGTGAACGCGAGGTTGGAGGTGCGAACGCATTGAAGGGAGGCGTTGTATGAACGCGATCGCGAACCCATCTATGCGAACGCGATGAAGGAAAACTGGGGTGGGTCGCAGAACACTATGTGATCGCATTCGCATCCATGCGATCGCATAGAAGGAAGGACAGAATCCAGAACAACAGTTAAGATTGGAAGAAATTTGACCCGAAGCCCATCCGAAACACATTTGAGGCCCCCGAGACCCCGTCTAAACATACAGACAAGTAATATAACCTAACACAGACTCGCTCGAGGTTTCAAATCACATCAAACAGCACCAAAACGACGAATCAAACTTAAACTTTAATATCTTCAATTATCAAAACTCGTGCCGAAACTTATCAATTCAACCCGGAATGGCGCCAAATTTTGCAGACAAGTCATAAATGACACAACGGACCTACAGCCCTCTCGAAATTCCATTTTGAGCCTGATATCAAAATTTCACCTATCGACCGAAATCGCCGAAATTCTAACTTTCGCCGAATTACCTCAAATTACTCTACGAACCTCCAAAACCAATTCCGAATGCGCGCCTAAGTCCAAAATCACCATATGAAGTTGTTGACATTATCTAAAACTCATTTCAAGGTTGTTTACACAAAAGTCAAACCTCCGGTCAACTTCCATCGCTTAAGCTTCCAAAACTGAAATTTTCCTTCCAATTCGACTCCGAATCCTCCGGTAACTGAATTCAACCATGCATGCAGGTCGATATACACAATGCGAAACTGTTCAAAACCTTACGCCACCGAACGGAGTTTAAATTCTCAAAACGACCGATCGGGTCGTTACATTCTCCCCCTCTTAAAATAAACGTTCGTCCTCGAACATGCCAAAATTCACCTCGAACTCATCCAATCACTGAATGCGCACATCCAACGCACACCCGGGGATGATTCCACGTCACCCCAACCTACATAAGCCTGATGACACCATCACAACTGCAATTTAACCTTCCTATCACCACCGATAAGCCTCACACCTCAATTTCTAACTTTCTACTAATTTCCAAAAGACCCGATACTAAATCCATGTCCGGCATCCGCCTCAACCAGCTGCATCAACTCATGACTACACCCATAAGGCATGACCACACAATATAGCATAGCCCACATAGGCCAATAAAACTTTTGATCACAATAGCTGCCTAAAATTAATCCAGCACTGGCGATTAGCCTCATATCTGAAAAAAAAACTTTGTTTCCAAGCCCCATAATACTGATAAGGATGCAATAAACACGAATACCTCATTATTAGACACCCGAATCACCAAGCCGCAACTAACACCACCGGGCACACATCCCGCAAGCTGAAACTCAAGAAGCACATAACAAAAATGACTGAACATGAAAAGAGAAACAAGCCCGACAGGCACTACTCTCTATCAGTACTGACCCACAATCGATATATCAAGGAAGGAATGAAAACATGTAAACAAATCATAAGGATCCCATCCTGATAAAATTCCCACCACGGTATTCATCCCGCTCTAAACATTTTGAATCACAAAAGATCACAAGGGTCTCACCCTCAACTCTAAATCACATACCGAATATATATCATACCAATTGAAATCTCCGACTGACTCGTCTCAGCTAATAAAATCATAACTCTCACTTAAATCAAATCTCGATGGAGTATCAATTCACAGCCCGTAACCAAAATACTTAGGAAAAATCACATAAAGCTTACCATGATGAACAACAAAGACTCACTTCTAGTCTCACCACTATTAATGATAAATAAAACAACGATAGACACGGGCTGCTACTCATAAAATCTCCCAATAGAAGAAAACACGAAGATAGAGTGCAAAGCATGAAACTCACTCATAAATAAAGCAACAAATAAGGGGAACTCGTCCCGACCAGCAGAACTATAGTGATATACAAATGGTGCACCTCTGCAACAGATCAAAACATGCATGTACGGTAACATCTGACCCCAACGGCCTCCAGCCCACTATATGAAATACATCAACGGTCCAGGCCTCCCCCTCTTGGGCGCCCTCTACTCACCTGAATACCCTGCCGTAACACATCTGTCTGAATCCAGGAACAATCTCTCACCCTGTGGCTGACATCTCCACACTCAAAACAACCTCTCTACTGACGTGGTTGTGGAAAATAAACATTGCGAGTACTCAGAGACCTCTGAGTACCTGAAACCCCATGCGACGCTGGTAATGCAAACTGAACTGGCTGACCCACAAACCTCTACCGGAACGTACCTTGCCTCCATAATAAGGACCAATAGATTTCTCCGTTCTACGAGGCCTCCTCACCTCCCTCAACTCTCTCTCCTGATCTCATCTGTCATCTTGCTCCCAGCCCCGCATGCCCTCTAACCAGCGAGCGACCCCTACCACCTGCTAAAACGAGACATCTGACTCCAACTCTCGGGTCATGCTGAACCGAATATCATGCCTGAGCCCCTCAATGAATCTACGGACTCACCCCCTATCTGAAACAACCAAGTGAGGTGCATATCAGGCCAACTCACTGAATCCAACATAGTGCTCCAATACTAACATAGTGCCCTGACTCAACTGCTCGAACTCCGCGCGCCATGCATCTCAGAGGGACTGGGGTGCAAACTCCCTCAAAAACATCTCTGAAACCTGAATCCATGCAAGTGAAGCTGACTCGGCTGGGCTACCCAACTCATATGCCCTCCACCGCGGACAAACCACTCCTCCGAACTGAGATGTGACAAAAGCAACCTTGATCGTCTCCATAATACCCATAGTACGAAGAATGCAGTGACACTCCTCCAAGAAATCCTGGGCATCATCTGTCGCCAATCCACTGAAAGTAGGAGGGTGGTATTTCTTGTACCTCTCAAGTCTAAGTTGTTCTCCCTCCGATGATGCTGCCCTAACCACGGGCTGAACTGAAACCACATGTTATACTGCCATGACAACTGGAACTTGACCAACATGATCTCGATGCTCTGGAGTGTAGACGGTGGGAGTCTGAACTCCTCCCCTGATCTGTGAAGTAGCTGGTGCACCCGGAATCAATCCCGCCTGAGTCAATGTACCAGTTATGCTCAAAACAGCGCCCAGGTCTCCTGAAGTCCGGGCGTAACAACAGGCTCATCTGGTACACATTCTCCCACTAGAACTACTGGCGGCTCTTCAACGGCTGCTCTGGTAGGTGCTCTGACTGTGGCACGTGCTTCTTGTCGACCTCTGCCTCTGCCCCTAGCGGCCTCTGCCCCGGGGGTACTATTATCAGGAACCGCATCTCGTGTCCTCACCATCAGTGAGAGAATGGAACGGTAATTTCAAACTTCAAGATCAATGAACCCGCACGATAGGAATGAAGGAAGTGAAATTATCCTAATAGTTTTGTAGCCTCTCGAAGATAAGTACAGAGGTCTCCGTAACGATATGCAAGACTCTACTAAACTCACTTATGACTCGTACCACCTATGAACCTAGAGCTCTGATACCAACCTGTCACGACCCGATTTTCCCTCCGTTGGGTTTCGTGATGGCACCTAGTTTTAAGGACTAGGTAAGCCTATTATTAACAAACATCAATTATCATATAAGAATAGTTTAAGTGCTTTTTGAATTAAATCTCAACACTTTACACTTCTTCATAGAACCCGGTAAGTACAAGTCATAAGCTTTAAAGGAAATACGCTAAAACTCCTAAAAAAATACCACTATTTAGAAATAAGTAAAACAGTGCAACAGAAACATAAGATGGTGACTCCGAAACCGCGAACACTGAAGCGGTTTTACCTTGAGTCTCCTCAACAGAAACTGCGGTGCTAACTATTAATCGGCCGACTATGAAATTCCTGGAATCTGCACAAAAATGCGTAGAAGTGTAGTATGAGCACACCACAGCGGTGCCCAGTAAGTATCAAGACTAATTTCGGTGAAGTAGTGACGAGGAATAGTCAAGACACATTGGTCTAATAAGTTATACAGACATAAATATAGAAATGACAGAATATGATATTTATCTAATGACTACACAATATAGTAAATAACAGAACACCTACAATGTGGAAGAATACAGCAAACAACAGCGGAACAACATAATAATACACAGGAAGGATAGTCGGAAGTACAAGCCAAAACCGGAAACCACAACACAATAAGAAGACCAGTAACTCAGCACTGCATTAGTTTGTCCACATCAGGCCTTAGCTGATAAAACCCAATAAATTGGTCAAATCCTCGAGTGAAACTTTTCAACTGCAAGTTTATATTGAAAGCTTTTAAAAATATAATCATTTCAGTGGGAAAATTTCCTTTGAAATATACTTCCTCCAAAGATACATAAATATACTTTCCAAAACGGAATTCTCAAACGTAATTCCTTTCCACAAAAGCTTTTCAAATGTACCTTTCTAGTAAATGTTTTTCAAACATAATTTCCTTCAAATAAATTCTTTGCAAACATACCTTTGGAAAATAATAACCTTGCAAACATAGTATCCTTCAAGGTAAATGCCTTTAAACTTTAATTTTCAATAATTGTCTTTCAAACATAGTTTTCTTCAATATAAAAACAAACGGGATTTCATCCCGTAGATCATAATTAGTCATGCAGTACAAGGGAATCTCCCGAAATACGTCTGTAGTCCCAAAATAAATATGCAGTGCTGGGGATCTCCCAGAATACGTCCGTAGTCCCAAAGTAAATATGCAGTACAGAGGAGAAGCTCCCGGAATACGTTTGTAGCCCCAATCTAAATATGCAATGCAGTACAGGGGGAAAGCTCCCGGAGTACGTCCGTAGTCCCAATTTAAATATGCAATGCAGTACAGGGGGAAAGCTCCCAGAATATGTCCGTACAATTTAAATATGCAATGCAGTACAGGGGGGAAGCTCCCGGAATACGCCTGTAGTCCCAATTTAAATATGCAATGCATCCAACGGAGAAAACAACTAGAATGCGACAGAAACAATGTACATTGCCACAACAAGTGCAAAAGCAACAAACTACAGAAATTCAAAGTGCGACAAGCAAATCAATACAAGAATTTAAATCACAAGATCGGTAAAACTAACTCACATGAATAGCTACTGAAAGGAATGCCAAGCACAAGTGAAACAATGTATCGAGGGGAAAACAAACAAATATAGCAACGATTCACAATATTCCAGTCAACAATAAGAAACTGATCATCCCGACAACGGAAAACAACTATAACCAATCTCGCTTTAACAATTAGCTTCACGGAATAAAATTCAGCTTGAACCAATGCTCAGTAATAGGCAACACCAAGGATATACCAGCAACATAGATGATTATCAAACTAAACCTAAGTAGCACTTAAGGGAAAATCATATAAATCACAATATATGACTCACAGGCATGCCTGACTCCAACGTATAGATATTCCAATTACTACTAAACAATTAGAGGGCGAGATTATACTAATTCTAGTCAAATAGGCAGTTTATGAAGGAGGATATAGCATGACGGTAGAAGAGGTAAAGTCTTCAGTTAAGTCAATTAATGTCAAGATCCAAATTCCCAATCTTAGGGATCGTGATGGCGCCTAACACCACACTTGCTAGGCAAGCCAATGCTAGAATTCGAGTAGCTAATTTACTTTGATTATTTTCTTAAGCATCAATAAATAAATTTAAAGTAAACATAATTTAAATGATTTCCAAGTATAAATAATAAACAATTGAATAAAAATGAACCACGAACTAATCATATAATAGATCTAGAACTACCCCGGAGTCTGGTGTCACAATTCACGAACTACTAAAGAATACTACAAACACTGGGCTGAAAGAAATATTGTAACTGTTCTGAATATACTAAAACAGTTTTATAAAAATAGGAGAAGACTCTCGGGATCTGCGAACGCCGGCAGATATACCTCGTGTCCCTGAATAAATAGATGGCTGCTCTGTAAATCTCTACTCCTAGCTAGTACCTGGATCTGCACAAAAGAGTGTAGAGTGTAGTATCAGTACAACCGTCCCCATGTACTGAGTAAGTGTCGAGCCTAACCTCAACGAAGTAGTGACGAGGCTAAGGCGGGGCATTAACAACATATAACCTGTGACAATAATATATAGAATAACACAATAAAATAATTCTACACGAACAAGAAAAATATAACTGAGACAATAAATATAAAGTAAGAAGGAAATCTAAACAAATAATTAAATACTGCAACAACAATGAAATAACTCAGTCGCCTTTTTCAGGCCTCAGCTATAACCAACTCTCAAATAATTTCCAAGTTTCCAAACTTTAAATTTAAATAAAAGTAGTGCCAAAATATGAAAAATAGTAATATAAAATAGTAAGTTTTCAAATCTTTGTTTTTCTTTGAAAATCAGTAAAAATATAAATGTCCTCCATTATCGCTCCTTGTTGCCGCGTGCAGCCCGCTCCCACCTGCCCACCTTTATTGCTCCTCCTAAATATATCACCTTTATTACTCCTGTTGCAGCGTGCAACCTGATCCCACCTGTCCACCCTTATCACTCCTTGTTGCGGCGTGCAACCCGCTCCCACCAGACATATCATATCAATTTATTCATAATTTCACAATTCAAGTCAAAGCCTTTCACAATATTTATTTCTCGACAATTATAAACAGAACAAGTTTCACTTTAAATAACAGTAAAACCAGAATATGAAATAATGACAATAAAATAATGAGTGTTCCAACCTTTATTTTATGAACAGTAAAACATGCATATTCTCAATTATCATTGTCTTGTTGCGGCGTGCAACCCGATCCCACCTATTCACAATATCACAATCAATTTGTTCACCCGTATCACAACCAATTATCCACTCTTATCACAGCCCCTTATCACAGTCCCCTTATCACAATCAATTTTGTTTATTCATCAAAAACTTTAACAGTTCAGGCCAAGCCTTTCACAACACCTTTATTTAAACTATTGCAAACCAATATCATTTTACAATAAAACCAACCAGAATATATGTAAACAATGTAATGCTGTCAACCCAGCTCAATCTTTATGTACTATGATAGAATCAAGAGAACATCCAACACTTTTAACACACTTGCAACAACAATTGGCAATAATCGATTGAAATCAAATAGCCATGTAAACCTCAACAGTCCTAAGACAGTTAAACTGCAATTCTCATAACTTCCTCAATATTATCAAAAATGAAAGCAACAGGAACATAATTATATATGTGCCTCGTAGAAACAATGCCAAACTACTCAACCGTTTTGTACCCCAAGGGAACCAAATAAGAAACCAATACGCTTTCCAAAATAACCACAACAATATTTAACAACAACAGAATAAGGCCAAGTAATCGTAGAAACAATAATGAACATAGAACAATTAAGCCAGGAATCAATTAACATGGGAACGGGGAACGAATCATGTTTAACAGACTATTTGGTGGTGCATAGATACTCGTAACCTCACTTATACACCACACACATGCATTTCACATAGCAAACAAGTGGGGACTCCTATTCTCTCAAGTCAAAGTTAGACCAAACACTTACCTCAAATTCGCAAGCCACTCACTGCTCAGTTATAGCCTTTCCCTTTGAATTCACCTCCAATACACTCGAATCTAACCATAATTAACTTAATATCGTTAATTAATGCTAAAGAAACTAACTTTACTAAAAATTATAATTTTTCCTAAGTTTTCTCAAAAAAAGTAAAAACCCGACTCCGGCCCCACTTGGTCTAAACTCGGGGTACGGACCAAATTGTGTTTAACCATTCACCCACGAATCCAAATATACAATTAGTTTCGAAATCCGACTTCAATTCGAGGTAAAGATTCGATTTTAAAAAAATTCCCTAATTCTACCCAAACACTCAATTTTTACCATGAAAATTCTTAGTTTTTTATTTAAAAGTGATGAAAAACAATGAGTAATTGAAAGATAAAAGTTTAGAATTGATTACCTACGACTTGGGGGTGATATTTGGTTAAGAAATTCGTTCCTAGGGCTGTGGGGTTCGAAAATTTGAAGAAGAAGAAGTCTGCCCGTTTTATATATATTTTTCTGCCAGCTATTCTGCCACGTTTCTCGTGTCAAACGATCCTTGAACTCGATTTTTATGTCTCTAATGGATTCCTTGTGAAATTCTAGTCAAGTTAGGATTTTGAATCACTCAATTTGACCTTATAATAAAGGAGATGTGTAGGTTTTAGTATTTGCAAATAGTGCAGATTTTTAATACGCCGTCAGTAGCAATTTCGTAATTAATCTGAAAAATCTGTCAACCTTAGTAAAATGACCATAAAATCCTCATACGATGTCCAATTCGATGTTGCTACGGGTACGTAATTACGATACGGATATAATACTTCATTCAAAACAGAAATCGGAGCTCATTTGTTCAATATGATATCATTTATGCTTGAAGAAACGACGTCGAAGCATAAGAAATAACGAGCGCAACACAACCCAAACATATTTGAAACTCACCCGAGACCTCGGGGCTGTAAACCAAACATGCACTCAAGTCTAAAAGCATCATACGGACTTGCTCGTGCGATCAAATCATGAAAATAACATGTAAAACTATGAATTAAACTTCAAAACTCATTATTTTTCTCAAGAACACTTAAAGTTCACTATTTATCAACCGGATGTCTGAATCACGTCAAACGAACTCCGTTTTTCACCAAATTTCACAGGCAAGGCCTAAATATCATAACAAACCTGTATTGAGCTCCGGAACCACAATACGGGCCCAATACCAACGGTTTCAAACTCCTTTCTTTATTTCATTAATATTTCAGCAAACTAATTTCTTTCAAAAATTGATTTCTAAGGCTTGGGACCTCGGAATTCATTTTCGGGCATACGCCCGAGTCCCATAGTTTACTGCGGACCTCCCGGGACTGTCGGAACACATATTTGGGTTTGTTTACTTAAAATATTGACCAAAAATTTTAATAAAATTTTAACTCTAGAAATTACTATTTCTCATATTTTCACATAAAAGCTTTCCAGTTTCACGTCCGGACTGTGCACGCAAATTGAGGTATTTAAAATTAACCTTTAGGGCTATTAAGCCTAGAACGGAGTCTAACTTCACAGAATGACCCCTTGTTTCATCACAATCTCCACCTCTAAAACAAACGTTCGTCCTCGAACGGACATAGAAAATTACCTAAAATGGCAAACATAACCGACCTTGCATCCTCAAAACACCATCATCTCCAACTATAACCTGCTTGGCATCACCGTGCTGAACTGTGTCCCTAAGGGCCGCCAAATATGGGTCATCATCATGTCGCTCCCGAATACGCTCAAATAGGAAAGACCGAGCAACTGTACAAGCTAGAACACTGCTGGGAGAAATATCCAACCGCATGAACTGATTAGCCAACGTCTGAATGTCTGAATCTAACGGTCTCTCACCAACTGGAATATACGCAAGGTTGCCCATACTCACCGCCTCTATTTTCTTAATGGTTGTTCATAGCCAATTACGGAATTATCAAACAGCTTCACGTTAGCAATAATATCCTTTCAAACCTTCACAATACTGATAACAAGATGCGATTCATGAAGAACCCATAATTATATACCCGACTTAACATGTCCCATTTAACGCCACACGGGCGGCACATACCTCGTAGGTCAAAGCTCAATAATTATAACATGGATTTGGTAAACTATGCACAGTTAATTTATGTATTTATTTATTTATTTAATAATTATTAGTATTACTTTTATTATTATTTATTCATTTATTAAGATTATTATCATTATTTTTATACAAAAATTGTTAAATCAGCCTAAAAGGCATGACTCCCTACCAGTACTATAACAAAATTTTAATTCACAAGGGAGAATTTAAACACAAGAATTTCCGTCACCAGGACCTCGTCCTTACATAACTTCCACCGCGGCTCGTAGCCCGATTTAAACATCTCAAATCATATTAAAATCCGAGGATCTCGTCCTCAATTCTGAATCACAAGCAACATGCGTATCGTGCCAATCGAGACATTCCATTCCCTTCCTTTAAATATTTTTCATTAAACAAAATTACAACACGTAATGATAGACGCAGCTATCTCCATAGAATCTCTCAATACAAGTATTCACATAAGTAGATTTTTGAGTTACGAAGCTCCCCCGAGAGTAGAGCATATTAGAAGAATTTTATTAGTTATGCATAACTGTATTAAGTTCAGAAAATCATCACTTTATACTAATTAGAGATTGTTCTTGAAATGACACCATTTAATGTAACGACCTCAGCCATACCATGGAAAATATATCATCAGGATGGGTCTCCACCTCTAGGTATCTAACCTCCACTTTTGACATTCCGACCCCTTTTCCCTAGATGGTCATGTAGTTGAGTTGTAACTGCAATGGGGCACGTAGCCTGAGTGCACTGATGAATTATGACTCTCCCAAATCTAGAACAGTTCCTACCACTAGCCGAAATAAAGTATTATTTTGCCCTGAGTCACACAAAATTTTTAAAATCATAATTTAGTCCTTTAATGAGTCTGGGGACTCACCCTCTGGCTATATGAACTGAAGTAGGAGTATGACAGGCTAACTTATCAAACCTGATGGCATATCCTGACACCGCCATGGTGACCTGACGCAACCGTTCAAACCCTATGTGACACGTATTATGGAGAGTCCGAGAAGAAAATCTTTCAAAAGCATTTATGAGAACTGAGTCAAGTAATTGATGCTGCATTGGATGGTCATCCTCTTCGTAGGCTTGTCACAGACACCGGCGGCCAATTTCTTTTTTTACTATGTTAACTCAACACTACTGAGCTACCCCCTTTATCCATATACGTTTTCATCATTCTTTTGGGGTAAATCTCATCTCTATTGATGCACAATGATCCCAAAAGTAGAGCTCTATACAGATAAACCTTGGCACGAACCATATAGTCTAGAAGCTTGTCAACCACTGTACTCCCTTTGGAGCACCCCAAAATCCGCAACCTTGACTTCCACGATGAGTGAACCTTCTGTAGATTTAAAGTTTGTTATATAAATCCTTTGGTACTGAGGTATAGGGTTATTAAGGTGGCAGACATATCGCAAGTCCAGCTTTATCTCTTTCAAAATCTCAGGTCTTATACCTTCCAAGCCCAAATCGATATAACACATGACCCCGCAATCTACTCCTTGACAATGGACTTCCCTACTTGGCACGAAGCCATAGGTCACAATGTCTGATAATTCACAATGTTAAACTTCACAGCTCATATAAATCAACCCCGTTGCTTTCAACTATTCCTTTGTTTTGAAATACTTGAGTAGCTATGAATCCTTCTGGAATCTGTATTAGTCCCACATGTACCGAATGAGCTAGAACCTCCGCGTCTAGATCCATTTGAGACTGTAGAATAGGTGTTGATGTTCGAGCTTTAGACTGAGCTCCGCTTCTGTCTCTTCCCCTAATCGTAGTTGTCATTAGGGCTTCACCTCTTGTCCGGTTATAGACACTTTGCTTGTTGTCGAGATTTGTGAGAGAACAAGAATAGGCAAGTTCAATCATCAATGGTAGAATAAATTTTCTCAATGGAGTAGAATAGAAGTGAAATTTTTCTTAACTTCATAGCCTCTGAGAGATAAGTAGAGACGTCTCCGTACCGATCCTTCAGACTCTACCAAGATTGTTCGTGAATTGTGAGACCTAGGAAACCTAGTGCTCTGATACCAACCTGTCACGACCCAAATTCCCAACCTTAGGGATCGTGATGGTGCCTAACACCACACTTGCTAGGCAAGCAATTGTTAGAATTCGAGTAGCTAATTTCCTTTGATTATTTTATTCAGCATCAATAAATAAATTTAAAGTAAACTTAATTTAAATGATTTCCAAAGATAAAATAATAAGCAATTGAATAAAAACGAACCACGAACTAATCATATAATAGATCTAGAACTACCCCAGAGTTTGGTGTCACAATTCACGAACTACTAAAGAATACTACAAACACTAGGCTGAAAGAAATATTGTAACTGTTCTGAATATACTAAAACAATTATATAAAAATAGGAGAAGACTCTCGGGATCTGCGAACGCGGGCAGATATACCTCGTGCCCCTGAATAAATAGATGGCTGCTCTGTAAATCTCTACTCCTGGCTAGTACCTGGATCTGCACAAAAGAGTGCAGAGTGTAGTATCAGTACAACCGTCCCCATGTACTGAGTAAGTGTCGAGCCTAACCTCAACGAAGTAGTGACGAGGCTAAGGCGGGGCATTAACAACATATAACCTGTGACAATAATATATACAATAACACAATANTATGTCCTCCCTTATTTCTCCTTATTGCGGCGTGCAACCCGCTCCCACCTGTCCACCCTTATTGCTCCTCCCTAAATATATCACCCTTATTACTCATGTTGCGGCGTGCAACCCGCTCCCACCAGACATATCATATCAATTTATTCATAATTTCACAATTCAAGTCAAAGCCTTTCACAATATTTATGTCTCGACAATTGTAAACAGAACAAGTTTCACTTTACATAACAGAAAAGCAGAATATGAAATAATGACAATAAAACAATGAGTGTTCCAACCTTTATTTTATGAACAGTAAAACATGCATATTCTCCATTATCATTGTCTTGTTGCGGCGTGCAACCCGACCCCGCCTTTTCACAATATCACAACCAATTTGTTCACCCGTATCACAATCAATTATCCATCCTTATCACAGCCCCCTTATCACAATCAATTTTGTTTATTCATAAAAAAATTTCACAGTTCAGGCCAAGCCTTTCACAACACCTTTATTTCAACAATTGCAAACAGAAAACAATATAGCTCGTAAGCTTCAACCAATATCATTTTACAATAAAATCAACCAGAATATATGTAAACACCGTAACGCTGTCAACCCAGCTCAATCTTTATGTACTATGATAGAATCAAGAGAAAAATCAACACTTTTAACACACTTGCAATAACAATTGGCAATAATCGATTGAAATCAAATAGCCATGTAAACATCAACAATGCTAAGACAGTTAAACTGCAATTCTCATAACTTCCTCAATATTATCAAAAATGAAAGCAACAGGAACATAAATATATATGTGCCTCGTAGAAACAATGCCAAACTACTCAACCGTTTTGTACCACAAGAGAAATAAATAAGCAACCAATACTCTTTCCAAAATAACCACAACAATATTTAACAACAATGGAATAAGGCCAAGTAATCGTAGAAACAATGATGAACATAGAACAATTAAGCCAGGAATCAATTAACTTGGGAATGGGGAAGGGATCATGTTTAACAGACCATTTGGTAGTGCATAGATACTCGTCACCTCACCTATACACCACACACATGAATTTCACATAGCAAACAAGTGGGGACTCCTATTCCCTCAAGTCAAAGTTAGACCAAACACTTACCTCAAATTCGCAGGCCACTCACTGCTCAATTATAGCCTTTCCCTTTGAATTCACCTCCAATACACTGGAATCTAACCATAATTAACTTAATATCATTAAGTAATGCTAAAGGAACTAACTTTACTGAAAATTATAATTTTTCCTAAGTTTTCTCAAAGAAAGTAAAAATCGGACCCCGTCCCGCTTGGTCTAAACTCGGGATTCGGACCAAATTGCGTTTACCCATTCACCAACGAATCCAAATATACAATTAGTTTTGATATCCGACCTCAATTCGAGGTAAAGGTTCGATTTTTACAAAATTCTTTAATTCTATCCAAACCCTCAATTTTTACCATGAAAATTCTTAGTTTTTGATTTAGAAGTGATGAAAAACAATGAGTAATTGAACGAGTAAAGTTTAGAATTGATTATTTATGACTTGGGGATGATATTTGTTGAAGAAATTTGTTCCTAGGGCTGTGGGGTTCGAAAATTTGAAGAAGAAGAAGTCTGCCCGTTTTATATATATTTTTCTGCCAGCTATTCTGCCTCGTTTCTCATGCCAAACGATCCCGAAACTCGATTTTTATGTCTCCAATAGATTCCTTGTGAAATTCTACTCAAGTTAGGCTTTTGAATCACTCAACTTGACCTTATAATAAAGGAGATATGTAGGTTTTAATATTTGCAAATAGTGCAGATTTTTAATATGCCGTCTATGGCAATTTCGTAATTAACCTGAAAAATCTAGCAACCTTAGTAAATGACCATAAATCCTCATACAATGTCCAAATTCGATGATTCTTTTTGCTACGGGTCCGTAATTACGATAAAAATATAATACTTCATTCAAAACAGAAATCGGAGCTTATTTGTTCAATATGATATCATTTATGCTTGAAGAAACGACATCGAAGCATAAGAAATAACGAGCGCAACACAACCCAAACCTATTTGAAACTCACCCGAGGCCTCGGGGCTCTAAACCAAACATGCACGCAAGTCTAAAATCATCATACGGACTTTCTCGTGCGATCAAATCATGAAAATAACATGTAAAACTATGAATTAAACTTCAAAACTCATTATTTTTCTCAAGAACACTTAAAGTTCACTATTTATCAACCAGATTTCCGAATCACGTCACACGAACTCCATTTTTCACCAAATTTCACAGGCAAGGCCTAAATATCATAACAAACCTGTATTGAGCTCCGGAACCACAATACGGGCCCAATACCAACGGTTTCAAACATAAATTCCTTTCTTTACTTCATTAATATTTCACCAAAATAATTTCTTTCAAAAATTGATTTCTAAAGCTTGGGACCTCGGAATTCATTTTCGGGCATACGCCCGAGTCCCATATTTTACTGCGGACCTCCCGGGATAGTCCGAACACAGATCCGGGTTCATTTACTTAAAATGTTGACCAAAGTCAATTTTAGTAAAATTTTAACTCTAAAAATTATTATTTCTCATATTTTCACGTAAAAGCTTTCCGGTTTCATGCCCGGAATGCGCACGCAGATCGATGTATTTAAAATTAACCTTTTTAGGTCTATTAAGCCTAGAACGGAATCTAACTTCACAGAATGACCCTTTGGGTCATCACAATTAAAATCAAATAAGCAACAAAGGAAAACTAAGCAAGAAATTTCTAGTTTAAGAAGGAAGAGATGAAACTAGCAACTAGGAACTCAGATATCACAATTTTAACTTCATACACAGGGAATATAAGGACCTAAGAATCCTAAAAGGATAACTTCATACAAATAAGTCCGGGTACGCACTCGTCACCTCGCGTACACGGGCTACAATCAGCATAGAAGACTCAAATCCTAAGGGGTAATTCCCGCACACAAGGTTAGGCAAGATACTTACCTCGACGGCGACAACCCGATACTCTAAAGTGAAATTCTCGGGCGAAAAGACATCTAGACGGCTCAAAATCAACCAAAATAACTTCTGAACAAACATAGAACTTCTAAGGAACTATTCCGGATAATAAAGTTTCGACCCAAAACATCATTTTAATGCTCATGTAGTGTAAATCAGGCTGAGTTTCGAAAAACAGTATGCACAATGATGATGAGTAAAATCATCAACAAATAGTGAGGAAAACAGTAGTATAAAGCCCCCAAGGGGTCTAAACAGATCGGCACGAGGCCCCAACCCCGGCGTATAGCCCAAATATTTCACAAATCTTTAGAACATAATTTAACATAAGGTTTTGAGTAAAAACAATATGCAACTCATTTTGCCGCGGAGAGGATCTAGTTTTGTCCAAAAATCAGTACGCGCCACATACTCGTCATCCGACATGTGCGCCATTCCAAAATCAGTGAGAAAATATGTAGTCAGGGGTTCCATATCCTCAGGACAAGATTTATAACCATTACTTACCTCCACCGGGCCACAACACTAGTCCAAAATGTTCTTGCCCCTCAAATTGGCTCCCGATCTCTCCGAATCTAGCCAAAATCAATTCAACATCATTAATATATACTCAAGGAACACAACCCAATCAAAAATTATCAAATTATACACGAATCTCGAAATTCGGCCAAATCCGAACCCCGGGCCCACACCTCGAAATTCGATAATTTTTACATCATTAGAATCCTCGTCCTCCCACGATTTTATACATTCCAAGAACACTAAAATCGGACCACAATTTCCCACTCAAATCCTCAAAAGAAGAATCAATTTCCCATGCACCCCTTCTTCCCCAATTTGGGTTTAATTCCAGCAAATTCTATCGTTTAATCACTTAGAAATCGACATATAAATGAGTTATGAAGTTAAAAACCTTACCTCCAAGTGATTCCCTTCAATTCCCTCTTCAATCCTCTCAAAAGTGCTCCCAATTCGTCAACAATGGAGGAAATATGAGCCAATTTCGCATAACAGGCCTTTTAGAACATTCTGCCCAGCTATAAAATTTTCTTCACTGCGATCGCAAACCTTGGCACGCGATCGCGATGCACAATCCAACCAACAATTGCGATCGCAGACAATTACACGCGATCGCATAGAACAACTCTCCACCCCATACACGCGCCTCAAATTACCCTACGCGATCGCACTGCCTATCCTGCCCAACCTATGCGATCGCAATCCTAACCACGCGATCGCATAGAAAAAAATTCCTTCCCCACTATTTTACTCAACGTGATCGCAAACATCCTCCCACGATCGCGTAGAAGGAAACCAGAACCTCACACCAGCAACAAATCTGCCCAGTTTTCAAGCCAAGAATTGGTCCGTTAATCACCCGAAACACACCCGAGGCCCTCGGGACCTCAACCAAACATACCAACATATCCCATAACATCATTCAAACTTAGTTGAGCCTTCGAAACACCAACAAAATGCAACAACACCAAAGTTACATCAAATTCAAGCCTATGAACTTTGAAACTTCCAAATTTCGCCAACTATGTCGAAACCAACCAAAACACCTATGATTGACCTGAAATTTTGCAGACATATCCAAAATGACACTACGAACCTGCTCCAACTTCCAGAATTCCATTCCGACCCTGATAGCCTATTTTCCACTGTCGACCGGAAATCGCCAAAAACTAACTTTCGCCAATTCAAGCTTAACTCTACACCGGACATCACAAAAATATTCTAAACACACTCCTAAGTCCCAAATCACCTAATGAAGCTATTCGAGCCATAAAATCAGCATTCTGAGGTCGTTTACCAATAAGTCAATTCTCAGTTGGCTTTCTCAACTATTAGGCTACCTTGAGAGACTAATTGCCTAAATTCTCATCATGACCACTCTGAACCCGAACCAACCGACCCAACTAACATAAATGAAGCTAAACCACATAAAATGAAGCAGAAACGTGGGAAATGGGGCTAAATTCTCGGAGCGAATGGCCGGGTCGTTACATCTCCCCACTTAAACATACGTTCGTCCTTGAACGTGCCAAGAGTTGTTCTCCAACACTATCAAATTGTTACGTAGCTTACCATGCAATACCCGGGGGTGATCCCTCGTTACCCTATCTCATATAGGTCAAATAGCACAATACCATTGAAATTTCGAAATCCAAATCCTGGCCCATAAACCTTAGAGCCAAATTCCCACTTCTGAAATGATATACAAGATGAAAATACCCATAACTATGAACTGAACAAGTCTGAACATGCTGAATCAAGCTCTATACGTACCCCAGATGAAATCACATAATACACCGCGCAACTCAAACACTCATAGCGATAACTCTTAGTCACAATAACTGCTCAGAACAACCCAGTACCGGTACATAACCTCTTATCAAGAAATGCCTCGCTCTAACGCTTCCATATACTGCCGATGATGAAAGAAGCATGTAGAACTAACAACCATTCGTCCGATCAGTCAGACATGAAACTCCCCCTTCCCAAACAGGAATTATAGCAGATTTCGAAGCCGACTCCTAATATTTATCCTTCCAACTATGCTGTAGAAAATTCCAAAAATATTCATTCTAGGTCCAATGACCTCCTCTCCTCCATCACAACCACCCTGATAACATGACACTAACCATTCGACACATCGTTACAATTCGAAGCCAAACTTGTGCAACTTGGGCACTTAACAACAACGTCTCAATGAAATCAACTTATATAAAAGATCCACACGAGAGAACTATCCTGCCATTAACAATTACCATCACCATATCATGCTAACAACCTGGCACACACCGTAAAAATCAAAACACATGAATCCATTACCAAAGGTCATACCCCTACATAACTCCGCTACACTGCGTGATCTCATCCAACCGCTGGTCCACTTGAAATATTTCAAGACACCTTGCCCAAAATCAATAACCATTCGAAATTTGCCATCAGGTACTCAAAGTGCATAGCCATAACCACGGGGAAAATCGGACGATACCATGCCACCCGAAATAGAAGGTATATGACCAACATGACTCAATCCGGAAACACCCAAATTACTTACCTTACTCAAATCTAGCTATAGAGCCCAATTAGAACCGCACCATATGTGCATATAACCAATAATCACCACTCCTCGCAACACCGAAGGGTAACTCATAGATCACTCTAGAACGTGAATAAACTCAATTACAATCGAATGGTACATTCCTCAATAGTAGAAATTCGTAGCCAACAATTCCGACCCGGTGCAGAACATGCACCCATATTAGCCTACCAGTGACCCTAAATTAACTCTGATCACCTCACAACAGATAGATAACTTACCGATAAGTTCATAATGACATAATCATGGTACATACTAACATCTGACTCGCTCAGCGCATCTTCACAGTTTACTTCCATAAAATATCAATTTTATGAGAACTCTCAATCTCGAAATCCATGAAACGTACGGATTATCATATCTGATCACAACTCTCCCTCTCGAATACATAACACATCCCAAATACTCACTCTTTCCACGGGGGATACCCCTATAATTCTTCCGTTCACCAAGCAACCTTGAATATCAACAGGCGATCCAACAATAGGGTGTCGCGATACCTATGAAGTACCTTTAACTCAAACACATTGCTCTTTTCGAAATATACATACCCTCATCACGCCATACCAATTAGTGATATCATCTACCTAGTCATCTGAAACTACCTATGTTGCTTAAGAATTTATGACCTTCCTTCCAGAACCGAACCGTGACCTCACATATGCAAGTCTCAACTCTACCCAACATACCGCACACGCCAAGCCAACCTAGGAAAAATACGGGAACTCCATGGTCCATTCCGAGCCACAAGCAACTACGTACCCAACTAGACAAGAACTCTTATTGGATCCCATTTAAAAACAAACTCACTACGCGCCATAAGAAAATATGTACCCTTAACCACGGTAGAAATCATCCGGAACTATCCGAAATCCCATTTGCACAGCACCAAACCATCAGGACTGAATTCTTCTAACTCAACCAAACTATGCAGGCCACCAAAAATTAAGAGCATTGCTAAGATACACCCAAAAAACTCGTCACCTTATGAACACCCAAAGAACTAATCGTATCCCTTACCATGTCGATCCGACCTACTACCAAGTTGCCCTATTTACCCAAGTTCCTTCTGACTTACCTTCAAACTGATACTTCTTCCTGCCGTAAAACCACAAATTTGCAACCCCGACTCACCACACGCGACCCAAGCACAAAACCATACCGTCTAAGGCTTATAAGCGACTGAATACTCCTCAATAATCCCTAAATGCACCACATTAGGCAACTTACCCCGAAGAGACTTCCTGCGAATCTAAAGCCATTACCTTCACCTTCCTGATACCGATATGTAGAACCCATGATGATGTAGAATACCACAAGTCTTGACATCCTCTAACGTAAATCTCAATCACACTGACCAATTAGACAGAATTGACCTGACCCGTTTGCATACTAACATACTAGGAAAGTAATCCACTCACTTGAAGCCACAAGAAAATTCATACACTGCACACACTACACCTTTTACAATTTCCACTAACTCATTCAATAGAACCCAATTACGCAACAGAGTACATTACAACCTATATCGAAGAAATTTCCATTACTCGTGACATTCCCAGGCCCCATACCTGCAGGTCATAATTGATTCACCAATATACCTCGAACTGAAACCAATACCACACATAATCACGTAATCAACTTATCAATAAGCTCAAAGCCAAGGATCAAGACAAACAAGACTATGCCCACACATTAACACTGCCACCATGCTGTGGTGAGATTCAACTACATTCTTCATAAGCTTATATGACCCAAACCATCTAACACTCATCAATTGCCAATCTCGCATCCACCATTGCAGTAGTCACTCCAACTTTCACAAGCGATCTAACTCCAATTACAACGTATATCTTTTACTAGAAGAGAGCTTATTACAGAACTACATAGGGACCACACACCCTGGGACAACCCGCAGGAGATACCCCTGCTCGCTTAGCCTCAATTTCTATCTCTCCATACACTTCTGAAGACCAGAACTATCACGCAATCACTACACTTTCCTGCATCTGAACACAACCAACGCCTACCTTCGAGGCACCACAATAAGCGGTAAAAACCTGAAGCCAATTGCCGAACTAACACTGGAGCGGTGGTCACAGAAATCTAGAGCTTCTGGAAGCTCTACCCACACATGTCTGACCACATGTATACCCTCACTGGACACCGCGTGTCCCAAGAATGCTACTGAACCGAGCCAAAAGTCACACTCGGAGAATTGGCAGAGAGCCTTTCCTCCCTGAATCCTTATAATGCCATCCTCAGATACTGAGTATGCTACTCTCGACTACGCGAATCTTCCAGGACGCCATCAATGAATAAAATAATAAGGAGTGCTAATACGGCTGGAATACACCGTCAATCAAATACATGAACATTACTGGGGCAAACGATCAACTCAAAGATATCACCAGGGACTCATAACCCAACGGATAAATCTGTTTCACTCCACAACTACACAACATGAGAGGTCTTCCAACATACTCACAACTCAAGTCCATATACCAAATCGAGACAGAAATCGGACACTCAATAAATCTTGCCACATTTCCAGCCAACCCTTTTGTCACAAATCACAGTCTGAACACATCTAACCATCAAATCACACCCACCACGTAGGCATCTTAGTCACCAATTCTCATCAATAAGAACACAAACGGACATACAAGTCCCCAATTTTATATGACCACACAACGAAAATCTCAGCAATCAAGCCACAGAATGAATCCGACCTCAACTCCTCCAGACTAGCCCATTACCAACATGCCAAAATCACATCTTATCCATGGAAGCCACAAGCAGTCAATGCACAGCTGATACCAGGCGCTCTCGTGCGCGCTCGAATACATGGAAGGAATTCAAAAGTCATGCTCTTGGTTGAATACAATGGATTCGCACGACAAGAATTTAAAATGTGAGATTTTCCTAAGGGTTCCGCAGCCTCTCGAAGATAAGTACAGACGTCTCCGTACCAATTCGCAAGACTCTACTAAACCTGCTCATGATTGGTGAGTCCTATGTAACCTAGCGCTCTGATACCAAACTGTCACGACCCCAAATCCTAACCGGCCGTGATGGCGCCTATTGTGAAACTAGGCTAGCCGACCACCCGTATGTTCGCAATTTCTTTTGAAAATCCCATTCAAGATTCAAGCATTTCATAAAAATATACAGAAAATTTCTTAATACAATAGGCCAATATGATACAATACTACCATCTGCAAAACCCGGAGCCAACATGTCATGAGCATCTAGAGAAATAAGCCAAAATAAACTATTATAATACAAAACCTTCGAATCAAAGCTAAATACAACAAGAAGGGAAAACAGAGATGCTGCGAACGCTGAATAGCTATCTCTATATCCCACAAATCCGGCTCCGCTGCGGAACAAAGACTAATGCTCGATATCTGCTCCTGAATCTGCACACAGAGGTGCAGGGAGTAATGTGAGTACGCCAACTCAGTAGCAATGAAAATAAATCAAGTCTAAGTAGCAAGGAAACACATAAAATCAATGCCATCAATTCACAATATACACAGCCTTACTTTCCAATAGTATAACATGGATATACGAAATCATCATGCCTTAAAATCAACTTCAGAAAAAGTCCTTTAAAGATTGCACATTATCAACAACTTTAGAACTAAGGATTTGGTATGCAAATGAATGTATCAAAATCATAAGTAGCCCCTAGGGCAAAAACATGTATCATAATCAGCCCCTCGGACATGCCTCACAATCACTCAGCACCTCATAATTACTCAGCACCTCACAGTCGCTCATGCCTCCTAATCACTCGTTACTCGGCACTCGGCACTCGGTAGGTACCTGCGCTCACTGGGGGTGTGTACAGACTCCGACTTTGGAGGGGCTCCTTCAGCCCAAGCGCTAATAAACAAGCCAAATCATGGAATCAATCACTCTCAGGCTCTCAGCCTTGTCTCATATCATAAATATCCTCACAACATTGGCCCTCGACCTCACTCAGTAAAACCACTCAAAGGCCCCTCGGGCAAATCAGTAAAATAGGGTACTCGACCCTAAACATCATTTTAATGCTCATGTAGTGTAAATCTGGCTGAGTTTCGAAAAACAGTATGCACAATGATGCTGAGTGAAATCGTCAACAAATAGTGAGAAAAACAGCAGTAAAAAGCACCCAAGGGGTCTAAACAGATCCGCACGAGGCCCCAAACACGGCGTCTAGCCCAAATATTTCACAAATCTTTAGAACATAATTTAACATAAGGTTTTGAGTAAAAAAATATGCAACTTATTAGTTGCTGTGGAGAGGACCTAGTCCAGTCCAAAAATCAGTACGCGCCACATACTCATCATCCGACATGTGCGTCATTCCAAAATCAGTGAGAAAATATGTAATGCGGGGTTCCATACCCTCAGGACAACATTTATAACCATTACTTACCTCCACCGGCAACAACACTAGTCCGAAATGCTCTGGCCCCAGAAATTGGCTCCCGATCTCTCCGAATCTACCCAAAATCAGTTCAACATCATTAATATATACTTAAGGAACACAACCCAATCGAAAATTATCAAATTATACAAGAATCTCGAAATTCGGCCAAACCCGAGCCCCAGGCCCACGCCTCGGAATTCAATAATTTTAACATCATTAGAATCCTCACCCTCCCACGATTTTATACATTCCAAGAACACTAAAATTTGACCACAATTGCCCACTCAAATCCTCAAAAGAATAATCAATTTCCCATGCACCCCTTCTTCCCCAATTTGGGTTTAATTCCAGCAAATTCTATGGTTTAATCACTTAGAAATCGACATATAAATGAATTATGAATTTAAAAACCTTACCTCCAAGTGATTCCCTTCAATTCCCTCTTCAATCCTCTCAAAAGTGCTCCCAACTCGTCAACAATGGAAGAAATATGAGCCAATTTCACATAATAGGCCTTTTAAAACATTCTGCCCAGCTATAAAATTTCCTTCACTGCGATCGCGAACCTTGGCACACGATCGCGATGCGCATACCAACCAACCATTGAAATCGCAGACCAATACACGCGATCGCATAGAACAATTCTCCACCCCATACACGTGCCTCAAAATACCCTACGCAATCGCAGAACCACCCACGCGATCGCACTGCCTATCCTGCCCAACCTATGCGATCGCAATTCTAACAACGCAATCGCATAGAACAAAATGTCTTCCCCACTATTTTACTCTACACGATCGCAAACATCCTCCCACGATCACGTAGAAGGAAACCAGAACCTCACACCAGCAACAAATTTGCCCAGTTTTCAAGCCAAGAATTGGTCTGTTAATCACCCGAAACACACCCGAGGCCCTCGGGACCTCAACCAAACATACCAACATATCCCATAACATCATTCAAACTTACTCGAGCCTTTGAAACACCCAAAACAACGCAACAACACCAAAGTTACATCAAATTCAAGCCTATGAACTTTGAAACTTCCAAATTTCGCCAACTACGCCGAAACCAACCAAAACACCTCCGATTGACCTGAAATTTTGCAGACATATCCAAAATGACACTATGAACCTGCCCTAACTTCCGAAATTCCATTCCGACCCTGATAGCCTATTTTCCACTGCCGACCGGAAATCGCCAAAAACTAACTTTCGCCAATTCAAGCCTAATTCTACACCGGACATCATAAAAATACTCTGAACACACTCCTAAGTCCCAAATCACCTAATGAAGCTATCCGAGCCATAAAATCCGCATTTAGAGGTCGTTTACCAATAAGTCAATTCTCAGTTGACTTTCTTAACTATTAGGCTACCTTGAGATACTAATTGCCTAAATTCTCATCATGACCACTCTGAACCCGACCCAACCGACCCAACACACATAAATGAAGCTGAACCAAATAAAATGAAGCAGAAACGGGGAAATGGGGCTAAATTCTCGGAGCGACCAGCCAGGTCGTTACAGCCTGGGAGCGCAGGTGTGGAAGTTTGATCACACCTGCAGGCGCAGGTGCGTGTAGAGGACCGCAGATGCAAAAATTTGGCTTAAGTGAGAATCCGCACCTGCGAGGGATTTTCCGCAAGTGCGGCGCTACAGGTGCAGACATAGGGTCGCAGGTGCGAGATTGCTGGCAGAACCTATATAAGGTTGCCTTAATGAATTTTCACTCATTTCTTCACCATTTGTGACGGATTTTGGAGCTTAGAGCTGGGATTTCAAGGGGGAATCAAGTGCATTCAGTGAGGTCAGCTACATGGACCTTGTATCTTGTGTTTATGACGATTATTCCATTGTTTAATCATGTTTTATTGGAGAAATTTGGAAGATTAGGGCTTGAAATTTGAAAGTATAAATCGGGGATTTGAAATTCGGGATGTTTTACGTAAATTGGATATTTTCGAGTGGGCTTTGTCCCTTTAGCATATTTTGATGATACGAATCTGTTTTGAATAGATTCGGAGTGTGTTGAGTCTGAGTCGAGGGCAAAAGGCATCGCGGAGTAGTTTTCTTCTGGTTTGAGGTAAGTAATGAAAGTAAATCTAGACCTGAGGGTATGAAACCCCGGTATTTCATACTTTTTTGACAAATGAGGTGACGCACATGTTAGGTGACGGGCGTGTGGGCGTGCACCGGTAGGGATTGTGACTTGGTCTGTCCCGTAGCGACTATTAAGCCGCGTATTTGATTTGAAATCATGTGATATTCTATATTTCAGAGATTTATACTATATCTCGGTTTGTATGCCATGTTTGGGGCCTTATGCCGACCTGTTTGAACCCTTAGGGGAGTTTTACTACTATTCTCACACTATTTTGATAGAAATATAAACTCAGTCATGATTTCTACTTGTTCATTGTTCATTTTTATGTATCACCCTGTTTTCAAACAAATGAAAGATATTTTTGGGCTGAGTCCCCGTGAATTTTGGTGAGTTGGCCGAGTGGCTTGTGAGGGTGATGCCTGAGTGAGGCCGAGAGTCGCATTGTGAGGATAGTGATGGATCGGGCTGCACGGCGCATCGAGAGATATATTGGATCGGACTGCACGTCGCAGCGGTATATATATTGGATTGGGCTACACGCCACAGCGGTATTTATATTGGATCGGGCTGCACACAGCAACGATATAGCGCTTGAGCTGAAGGAGCCCCTCCGGAGTCTGTACACCCCCAGTGAGCGCAGTCGACTATGTATGGATCGGGCTGCATGCTGCAGCATTATATATATATATATATATATATATATATATATATATATATATCAGGATGCACGCTGCAACGGTTATTATATGGCACCTCTCGAGCGTGAGTGCTGAGTGTGAGTGCTGATTGACGAGAGATGAGTCACGAGTGACTGAGAGGCTTTCCTGAGAGGCTTTATATTGCGAGTGACACTGTGCCCGAGGGGCTTATTTTCTAGGAAACTACTGTTTTCACTCTTCTTTACATTTTTCCTCTAAATGATAAATGTTGAACCAATGTATTATATGAAATTTTGAAAGGGAAAAGTGGAGTTTTATGAAACTTTCGGGACGTAGATCCCTAACTTGATTTATTGATTTCCGCTGATGTTTATTATATGAATTTACATGATTTTAAAAAGATCATCACTACACTCAAGTCCTTATTTATATTTGTTACTTACTGAGTTGGTGTACTCGCGTTACTCCCTGCACCTTGTGTGCAGATCCAGGTGCCCGGATCGAGTGAGATCTGATTATTCTCTGTGGAGCTTATCGGAGACTGTGAGGAAGTTGCACAGCGTTCGCAGCCCCACCCTTCTCTTTCTCATTTTATCGCTATTTACATTTTTTTCCTAGACTTGATGTATTAAGGAAATCGTGTCAGTTACTGTGTTCTATTTAGTTGCTCATGACGGTTGACTCCGGGTTTTGGGGTTATTATACAGATGTTTTCATTGATTATCCGCATTTGTGAAATACTAAACGTGTAAGGTTATGATAAATCGCGTTATTGCTTTAAATGGAAAGTTCCTTGTATTATGTTCATTAAATTGGCTAGCCTAGTACCACGATAGGCGCCATCACAACCAGTTTAGATTTGGGGTCGTGACAAATATGTATAATAATACAATAATAGTCTAAATGTAGTTAACATAATATATGAATTTAAAATAAAATGGCATCATCAAAACTTACACAAATGATCAATTTTGTCATGTTAGTTGGATAATTGTGTATTATAGTTTAAAAGTATTTAATGTGGTAGTATTTTAACAAACACTTCTTTGTGGAAAATATTTTTTTGTGTATGTTTCCTCCAAATGCTTTGGTTGCTCTGACTTAACCAGAACTCTTATTGTCGATCTTGATATCTCTCTTGAAAGTGCAACATACAGTTGTTCGTGCAAGAAAATATATTACAGTAAATATAGTCCAATATTTAGGATGTTTGTTCTTGTGATTTATTTATTATATTTGCAAAACGTAAACATACTAAAAATTATTCACAAGGATATTCCATAGTTTTAGAAGACGAAAGTTGAATTCAGGGATAAGAATATACTTAGAAGAACATTGACTTGTATCATAATTTTTGCATGTACGACGTTATTGTCAAAACTTCTATATATCATATGTGTGCTATTACATAAGTTATTCGGTGTATCTAAGTTTTCAAGTAGCATGATGAGCATATTTTTCTTCAAAATCAATCTATATACAATGGAATATCAAGTTTAACGTAATCTATTATATAAATGGTGACATTACCATACTTAAGAAATAATAAACATGACAAAAAACATGTATGGTAGAAGGCCATTTGTGTCACGACCCGAATTCCCAACCTTAGGGATCGTGATGGAGCCTAACACCACACTTGCTAGGCAATCCAATGTTAGAATTCGATTAGCTATTTTTCCTTTGGTTACTTATTAAAACACAAGAAAACAAATTTAAAGTAAATCAAGTCTAATGATTTCCAGCGAATAACCTCATAAATAAAATGTTAAACAAATAAATAAATCGGGCCACGAACTAAATATATATAACTCTAAGACTACCCAGGGTCTGGTGTCACAATTCACTAACTTCTAAGAATACTACAAATAATGGGCTAAAAGAAATAATATATCTGTTTTGAGTAAAATAAAATAGTCTCTATAAACTAAGAGAAGACTCCAGGAATCTGCGCAACGCCGGCAGATATACCTCGTGTCTCTGAATGATGAATGACCGCTAGTAAAATCTCTAACGTTGTCCGGTACCTGGATCTGCACAAAAGAGTGCAGAGTGTAGTATAAGTACAACCGACCCCATGTACTGAGTAAGTGCCGAGCCTAACCTCGACGAAGTAGTGACGAGGCTACGACGGGGCACTAACAATATAACCTGTTAACAATATAAAATAAAGAAAAAAGGAAATTCTAAAATAAACAAACAATAACTGTAGCAACAATTTAAAATAACTCAGTCACGTTTTTCAGGTCTCAGCTATAACCAATTCTCACTCAAGTTTCCAAATTTCCAAACTTTAACTTAAAAAAAAGTAGTGCAAAATATGAAAAATAGTGAAGTAAACCAGTAAGTTCTCAAATCTTTATTTTCTTTGAAAATCAGTAAAATATAAGTGTCCTTCCTTGTTGCTCCTTGTTGCGGCGTGCAACCCGCTCCAACATGCCCACCCTTATTGCTCCTCCCTATATATATACATATATCACTCTTATTGCTCATGTTGCAGCGTGCAACCCGATCCCACATGTCCATCCTTACCACTCCTTGTTGCAGCGTGCAACCCGCTCCCACCAGACATATCATATCACTTTATTTATAAAAAATTTCACAATTCAGGCCAAGCCTTTCACAACATTTTTGTCTTAACAAATATAAACAAGAAACTGTATTTTCTCATAAACTTTATCAATATCATCTCAAAATGAAACCAAAAGGAGTATACATATTTCATAAAACAATGTCAACCCGTTCAACCTTTATGTACCACAATGAAACTAAGGGAACAACCAACAATTTCCAAAAATAATTGAACCAAGACTTATCAACAAGTTAACAAAGCCAAGTAGTCATAGAAACATCAATGAGCATAAAACAAGTAAGCCATGAATCAAATAATTGGAAACGGGAAAGGGATAATGTTTAACAGATAATTTGGTGGTGCATAGATACTCGTCACCTCACCTATACACCACACACATGCAATTTCACATAGCAATTAAGTTGGGTATTCATATTCCCTCAAGTCAAGGTTAAACCAAACACTTACCTCGAATTCACAGTCAGCCACTGCTCAATTATAGCTTTTCCTTTTGAATTCACCTCCACTACACTCGAATCTAACCATAATTAACTTAATATCATTAATTAATGCTAAAGGAACTAAATTTACTGAAAATTATAATTTTTCTTAAGTTTTCTCAAAAAAAGTTAAAACCCAACCCCGGGTCCGCTTGGTCCAAACTCGGGATTCGGACAAAATTACATTTATCCATTCACCCCCGAGCCTGAATATGCAATTAGTTTCTAAATCCGACCTCAATTTGAGGTAAATATTCGGTTGTTACAAAATTCCCTAATTCTACCCAAACCCTCAATGAAAACTCTTGATTTTTTATTTAAAAGTGATGAAAAACATTGGGTAATTGAAAGAAGAGTTTAGAATTGATTACCAACACTTTGGGGATGAACTTTGGTGAAGAAAATCGTCCTTAGGGCTTGGTAGTTTGAAAAATAGTGAAAGAAAGGATTCTGCCCGATTTTGAAAAGCTAATTTGTATAGCTGGGCAGGCCTTCTACGCGATCGCGTGAGCCTGCCCCCGTTCGCATAGCTTTAGGAACTGGGCTATTGCGATCGCGGCCTAGTGTTGGCATTCGCATAGTGTTAACAGATTTCCTCCCCTAGGCCCAGTGAATTCATCGCGTTCGCGTGGCCCAAGACGCATTCGCGAAGCTTTAACTGCCAATGCTTCGTGTTCGCGTGAGGGTCTACGCGTTCGCATAGAACCAAAACGACCCCCAGCCATTTACACTACACGTTCGCCACTGGGGTAATGCGAACGCGAAGAAGAAAGGACTGGGCAACAGAAAACAGCAAAAACCAGCAAATTCCTAAGTGTAAAACACCTCGTGGCCTATCCGAAACTCAGCCGAGCCCTCGGGGTTCTAAACCAAACATGCACGCAAGTCTAAAAATATCATACGGACTTGCTCGTGCAATCAAATCATGAAAATAACATGTAAAACTATGAACTAAAACCTCAGACTCATCATTTTCTCAAGAACACTTTAAAATCCTTATTTCTCAACCGGACGTCCGAATCACGTCAAATGAACTCTGATTCTCACCAAATTTCAAAGATAGCATTTAAATATTATAACGAATCTGTGATGGGCTCCGGAATCAAAATACGAGCCCGATACCAATGGTTTCAAATATTAATTCTTTTCTTTATTTCATTAATAATTTAACAAAACACTTTTTTTCAAAAATTGATTTCTAAGGCTTGGGACCTCGGAATTCAGTTCCGGGCATACCCCCAAGTTCCATATTTTACTGCGGACCTCCTGGGATCATCGGAACACAGATCCGGGTCCGTTTACTCAAAATGTTGACTCAAGTCAACTAAAACTAAACTTTAAATTCTAAAAATTAGTATTCTTATATTTTCACATAAAAGCTTTCCGGTTTCACGCTCGAACTACACACGTAAATCGAGGTAGTTAAATTAATTTTTCTTATGGCTAATAAGCCTAGAACGGAGTCTTAAATCATAAAATGACCCCTTGGGTCATCATCTCCACCTCTAAAACAAACGTTCGTCTTTGAACGGACATAGAAGATTACCTGAATTTGCAAACAAGTGTGGATATCTACTCTGCATGTCCAACTCGGACTCCCAAGTAGCTTCATCAACGGGTTAACCTTTCCACTGCACTCGAACTGATGGATAACTCTTAGACCTCAACTGACGAACATGCCAGTCTAAAATGGCTACTGGCGCTTCCTCATAAGTCAAGTCCTTGTCCAATTGGACAGAGCTGAAATCTAACACGCGGGACGGGTCACCATGATATTGTTGAAGCATCGACACATGGAATACCGGATGAACTGAGGATAACCCTGGAGGCAACGCAAGTCTATAAGCTACCTCCCCCAGTCTATCAAGAATATCAAAAGGCCCGATATACCTAGGACTCAACTTACCCTTCTTCACAAATCTCATAACACCCTTCATGGGAGATACCCGAAGTAATACACTCTCTCCAACCATGAATGTCACATCCCGAACCTTACGATCGGCGTAACTCTTTTTCCTAGACTGAGTTGCACGAATTCGATCCTGTATAATCTTGACCTTATCTAAGACCTCTTGAACTAAGTCTGTACCCAATAACCGAGCTTCTCTCGGCTCAAACCATCCAACTGGTGATCTGCACCGTCTACCATATAATGCCTCATAAGGAGCCATCTAAATTCTAGACCGATAACTATTATTATAAGCAAACTATGATAACGGCAAGAATTGATCCCACGAACCTCCAAAGTCAATAACACAAGCGCGGAGCATATCCTCCAAAATCTGAATAGTACGCTCAGACTGTCTGTCCGTCTGAGGATGAAATGTTGTACTCAACTCAACTCGAGTACCCAACTCACGTTGAACTGCCCTCCAATTGTGCGAATTAAATTGCGTACCTCGATCAGAAATGATAGACACGGGCACACCGTGAAGACAAACAACCTCTCGAATATATATCTCTACCAACCTCTCCGAAGTATAAGTACTTGCCACTGGAATGAAATGTGTTGATTTAGTCAGCCTATCCACAATAACCCAAACAGCGTCGAACTTCCTCTGAGTTCATGGGAGTCCAACTGCGAAGTCCATAGTGATACGCTCCCACTTCCACTTAGGAATATCTATCTGCTGAAGTAAACCACCGGGTCTCTGATGCTCATATTTCACCTGTTGGAAATTCAAACAACGAGCCACATAAGCAACAATATCCTTCTTCATCCTTCACCACCAGTAGTGTTGTCGCAGGTCCTGGTACATCTTGGCAGCACCCGGGTGAATAGAATACTTAGAACTGTGAGCTTCTTCAAGAATCAACTCACGAAGGCCATCAACATTAGGCACACATATACGACCATGCATCCTCAAAACACCATCATCTCTAACTGTAACCTTCTTGGCACCATCATGCCGAACTGTGTCCCTAAGGACCATCAAGTGCAGGTCGTCATCCTGCCGATCTCTGATATGCTCGAATAAGGAAGACTGAGTAACTGTACAAGCTAGAACATGACTGGGCGAAATATCCAACCTCACGAACTGATTAGCCAGCGTCTGAATATCTAAGGCTAACGGTCTCTCACTAACTGGAATACAAGCAAGGCTGCCCATACTTACTTCCTTCCTACTCAATGCATCGGCCACCACATTGGTCTTTCCCAGATGATACAATATAGGTCATAATCTTTCAGTAACTCTAACCATCTCCGCTGCCTCAAATTTAGATCCTTTTTCTTGAATAAGTACCGGAGGCTGCGATGGTCAGTGAAAACCTCACATGGCACGCCATAAAGATAGTGCCTCCAAATTTTCAATGAACAATGGCTGCCAACTCTAAGTCATGAACAAGATAATTATTCTCATGGAATTTCAGCTGCCGAAACTAAGGCTGGAAGGTGGGCCGGGCCCGACCCGGGCCCGCGGCCCATGTGGGCTTGTGGGCTAAACGGGCCGGCCTGTGGCGGGTCCGCTCTTGGCGGGCCTTAGAGCCCATATGGGGTGGGCCTTAGATTAGGAACCGTGAGCCCGGGCCAGTTTTTCCCGTGACCGGCAGGCGGGCCTGGGCCGGTTCAACCGGGCCATACGGGCCCAACGGCTCTTTTTTAAATAAAAAAAATTTATTTAAAAAATGGCCAACGGTCAGAATTTTAAAATCTAGTTGTTGGCTCTTTAATTTAGCCGTTTGGCATTTTTTAAAATAGTCATTTGGCCCCTAAACTTTTTATAATTATACTTTTTCCTATTCTCAACTATAAATACCCCCTCATTCTTTCATTTTTACTCACAAAATCATCAATCTCTCTCTAATTTTCTTCTATAATTTCTTACTTTATTATTGAAATTTGTGAAAAATTGTGAAGTTGGTGAATTGAAGTATTCAAGTCTTCAACATTATACAATTTTCAAGAAGTTGTTCGTCAATTCGGTAAACTCGTTCCAACTCTTAAGTTTTGATATTATAGTTTTGTTTGTTTAATTTGTTTTCCTTATAATTAATATGGACTTTTATTTGAAAAAAATGTTTGGTGGTAAGGGAAAATCTAAAATTGGTGAATCTAGTAGGCAAGCTACTACTACTCCCTCGGCCCCGGCTCCCCGACCTAGACATATTACCCGTCCTCCTCCACCTGTTATTCTTGATAGTGATAACCCTCGTTTTCAATTTACCGATAGTCAATTTATACATGATCTTACACCAGGTTCACAATTAAATGATGAATATATGAATGCTCTTTATGTTATTCCAGAGGAAAATGTTGATTTAGATGAAACGCAACCGGATTTAGATGATACACCTACTAGTCATGTTGCTAACCAAACTGATAATAATCTAAATGATGCCCCAGATGACCCTCCTGTAGTAACCCCTACTTTTAATAGACAACCTTCTAAACGGTCTGAAACATCTCTTGTTTGGCACTTTTTTACTCAACTAAGAGATCAAAATAAGGCTAAGTGTAAAACTTGTGGGATCTTGATGTCTCATAAATTTACTGGAGACCGTGGCGGTACGGGTAGTTTGACCAGACACATAATGAAACACCCTAATGATAAAGCTAGATTACTTCAAATGAAAGCTAGGCAAGAGGGGACAAGTGTAGGTACTCAGAGAATTAACCCTAGTACCGGTTCAAATCTAGTTCAACCGGGACTTAACACTGTTACTAGTGGCATTTTGTATTAAGATCCAAATAAAGATCGTGAAGAATTGGAAAAAGTGGTTATTGTTATGTGCTTACCATATAGTTTTCCCTCTAACCCTCACTTTGTCCATTATATTAGAAGAATTTATAATCCTACTTATAAAGGATGGCCTCGCACAGCCGTAAGGCTGATATTTATAAATATAAACATGAATATGAATAATATTTGCGTTATTTATTTACTCATATTAGTAATCACGTTTCTATTACTACTGATATTGGTAGGAGTGGTAATGACTGTGATTATCTTACTGTTACCACCCATTGGATTGATGAGGACTAGATAATGCAAAAATGCATTATTGCTTATAGAATAATTACTTCAAGTCACACAGGTAAGTTTATTGCTAAGACAGTTCATGATATTTGTAGATATTTTTGCATTAAAGATAAAATAATGGCAATTTCAATGGATAATGCTTCTAGTAACACTAATGCTATAGGCTATCTTACAACTACACTAAGTCCTGCATTTAGTAATATTTTCCATGTTAGATGTATTTGTCATATTTACCATTTAATCGTCGGTGATGGTTTGAAAACTTTAAATGCTGAAATTTTAAAGGTTAAATTCTCTCTTCATTAGCTTTTTTATTCAAACCGTAGAAGTAGAGTTAGAGAATATTATAAAAAATATGATGAATTTGGCCTTAGAGAAAGAAAGGTTCCTAAACCTTGTCCGACTAGGTGGAATTACTTGTATGAAAGTTTAGTTGTTGCATATGAATATAGAAACCCAATAATGGCAACGTATAATGCTCGTGTTAGTGATGATGATGATGATGATGATGGTCACCTTACGAATCAAGATTGTGCTAATGTTAAAATTCTTCTAGATTTTTTAGAACATTTTCATGTTGCTACAAATGAATTATCTGGGCAATATTATACTACTATTTCTAACTGTTTAGTTTATATTTCAGCACTTGCAGAATTATTTACTCAATTTTCAGAGGGTGGCATAATTTACCAATGTGCTATTGATGATATGAAAGATAAGTTTAAAAAATATTTTTTCCCTATCCCCCCTCTTTATGGTGTTGCAGCCATATTAAATCCTACCATGAAATTAGGAGGTCCTCGCTATTGGTATACTCAAATTTATAATGTTTTACCACTTTCAACTAAGGAATATGCTACACTTATAGATGAAAAAGCCTCAATTAAAATAAATGCTCAAACAATTTATAATGCTTATCAAGTTGCATTAGATCATGCTAGACCAAATGTTCGAACTCCTACCTTGTCTAGCTCGCAATCATCTAAAATATCTGCGGGACTTAAAGCACTTAGTTCTTGGACGGGGTTCAGGGGTTCTCAAGGTGATAATATTAGTGATAGTTCACAACTAAATGAGCTTCAAGTTTATTTGTCGCAGGGACTTGAAACAGAGAATCCCGACGGCACCTTCAATGTTTTGGAATGGTGGAAGGACAAAGAAAAACACTATCCGGTTCTTTCAAGGATGACTCGAGATATTTTAAGTATTCAAGCTTCAACAGTGGCATCGGAGAGCGCTTTCAGTCAAGCGAGACTTCAAATCGGTGATCATAGAGCGTCTATGAGGGAGAGCTTGGAAAAATCAGTACTCTTCAGACATTGGATCCGTTTGGAAAGAAGAAATTTTGGACTACTTGAATCACAACCGGAGATAGACGAAGCTTATAAAGAAATGCTAGCGGAACTTTCGGAGGATGCTGCTTCGCCCGAAAGCGGTGATGGACAAGCTTCTTTTCCTCCACCACCAACGGAAATTCCTCCGAACCATGAAGGATTTATGAAATTTGTTAGAGATAATATGTAGATTAATATGTAACTTGTATTTTGCACATCTTGATTAGTTTTTTTCCTTTTAATGGTGGTATTAGTACCTTGTAGTGCTCATTCCATTGGAGGGAGGAAGACTAAGAAAGACATTGTCATTTTTTTAAATGTCGTATTAATAAAAATTATAAGACATTTCCTTGAATATTTGGTTACATTTTTTTTTTTGTGTTTAAACTTGACTTACAAGACATAAGTCATAATTATATAATATAATTTACAATAAATTTCCTTAGATAATATAATATAATTACATTAAAAAATTATTTTTTTTAAAATAGCCAACGGCTATAATTTCAAAAACTAGCCGTTTGGATTTTTTTTTAAATAGCCATTTGGCTCCCAAACTTTGTTTTAACCCCAAACTTTATAATTACACTTTAAGATTTTAAGTTTATTTCAAACTTGTGTTATTTTAAAATTATTAGAGGTATTATGCTTAATGTTGTAGTTTGTTATATTAATTTGAAGTATTATTAATTTATTATGCAATGTTAGTGCAAGTTTGAATATCTCTTTACTATTTTTGTGTTTAAATTTGAATTACAAGATTTATGTCACAAGATTTACAAGAAATTGCGTTAGATAAAAAAAAATTTTAAAAAATAGCTCGGATCGTTTAGGCCCGTTTGGGCCCGTGGGCCCGGCCGGGCCCATGTGGGCTTAAGCCCACAGTGGGCCGGTTCCACCCATTAGGACCGTTTGGCTCGGGACCGTTTGGCCCGGACCCATTTAGCCCGGCACGTTTGGCCCAGGCCCGGCCCAGATTACAACCCTAGCCGAGACGCATATGATATCACTCTGCCATCTTGCATCAATACTGCTCCAAGTCCGACTCGAGAAGCATCACAATACACCGTGAAGGAACCTGAGTCCAATGGTAACACCAACATCGGTGCTGAAGTCAAGGCCGTCTTGAGCTTCTATAAGCTCGCCTCGCACTCGTCTGACCATTTATGGATGAAAACCCCTCGATAAAACGACGGTAGTAACCCGCCAAACCCAAGAAGCTCCTGATCTCCGTAGCTGTAGTGGGTCTATGTCAGTTCTTGACTGCCTCTATTTTCTTAGAATCAACCTAAATACCCTCAGCTGATACGATATGACCCAAGAAAGCTACTGAATCCAACCATAACTCACATTTTGAAAACATGGCATACAACTGATTATCTCTCAAAGTCTGGAGCGCTACACGGAGGTGTTGTTCATGCTCCTCCCGACTGCGGGAGTATATAAGAATATCGTCAATGAACACAATTACGAAGGAATCCAGATAAGGCTTGAAAACTCGATTCATCAAATCCATAAAGGCTACTGGGGCATTAGTCAATCCAAAAGACATCACCAAAAATTCATAGTGCACATACCTTGTCCGAAAGGCTGATTTAGGAACATCGGACGCCCTAATCTTCAACTGATAGTAGCCCAATCTCAGATCAATTTTCGAAAACACCCTGGCACCCTGAAGCTGATCAAATAAATCATCAATTCTTGGCAATGGATATTTATTCTTGATAGTAACTTTATTCAGCTGTCGGTAATCTGTACACATCCTTATCGACCCATCTTTCTTCTTTAAGAACAACATCGGTGCACCCCCAAGGTGAGACACTAGGTCTAATAAAACCCTTATCCAGCAAGTCTTGCAACTGTTCTTTCAACTCCTTCAATTCTAGTGGGGCCATACGATATGGAGGAATGGAAATGGGTTGTGTGCCCGGAGCCACATCAATACAAAAATCAATATCCCTGTCGGGTGGCATTCCCGGCAGGTCTGAAGGAAATACCTCGGGAACTCACGAACAATAGGAACTTAATCTATAGAAGGAACCTCGGCCTCAGAGTCACGAATATGAGCCAAATAAGACAAACACCCCTTTTCAACCATGCGACGAGCCTTGGCATAAGAAATCACTCTGCTGGGAGAATTACCAGGAGTCCCTTTCCATTCTAATAGAGGCAACCCCGGCAAGGCTAAAGTAACTGTCTTGGCGTGACAGTCCAAGATGGCATAATAGGCAATAACCAATCCATGCCCAATATAACATCAAAATCGACTATGTCAAGAAGCAAGAGATCTACACTAGTTTCAAGACCCTCAATGACTACTACGCACGAATGATACACACGATCTACCACAATAGCATCCCCCACCGGTGTAGACACATAAACAAAAACACTCAAGGAATCATGGGGCACAATCAAATACGGGGCAAAATAGGATGAAACATAAGAATAAGTAGACCCCGGATCAAACAAAACTGAAGCATCTTTATTACAAACTGAAATGGTACCTGTGATAACTGCATTGGAGGATTCCGCTGTCACGACCCAAAATCTACAAAGGTCGTGATGGCGCCGGAAACCACCGTCAGGCAATCCAATCATTAATTAATTGAAATAATTTCCTGCTTTATCATTTATGAAAAATCATTTCCTTTCACTTTATTACATATTAACTAAATAAAATCCGTTAAGTAAAATAATGGTTTGAATATTCCATTTTTAGAAAATATATCCCAACACCTCCCAGAACCCGGTGCCACAAGTACATGAGCAATTTCTGAGAATTTTACAATTTCTACAAAGCCTGTCCGAAATACAAGTGGACAAGGAAATTAAAATAATGTAATACAGTACGAGGGAGACTCTATCAGCCGCGGATCGCCTCCGGTTGATGCAGCTCACCTAAGTCTCCAAATCCTCCACATCGCTATGAAAGTACCTGTGCAATAAAAATGCACAGCAAGTGTAGCATGAGTACAAAAGTAACGTGTACTCAGTAAGTCGCACGCATAACCTTAGAGAGGTAGTGACGAGAGGTCAAATTAGACACTTGCTAGAGGTCAATTTAGTATATTCAAGTATGACGCTAAGCATGATTATCATAGGCAATCTATTTAAAATAGGGAATAAATAATATCAACTCTTTCCACATTTAACACTTTAAATCTTCATCATATTAATATCAATTAATCAACATGGGTGATTTGATCAAATAACAAATAATCAACCGGAAGGGACAACTTCTTCCAAAAATCATTAATAACTTTAAATCTCTGTCATTTCAGTTGACAACTTAAAATTTCAGGCCAGTAATCAGGCAAAATCACAGCAACTACGCAGTAAATGTCATGCGCAAGCAATGCTGAGGGTTGAACGGCACGGACCAACAATAATAAAATGTGCACTGCCGAGGGTCGAACGGCTCGAACCATAGATGCATCTATCTACCCCGCTCGCGAATCGATCATGCGACGCGGTTATACATAATACTAGGGCTACCCCGCTCGGAAATCATACCTGCGACTCGGGTCTCCTATAAATATACATAAATACCGAGTCATTCTGCTCGCGAATCATACATGCGACTCAGGCACCCAAAGTTATACATATTCACATAACAAACTCCGCATTTTTATCAAGAAAGCAGTTTTTCTCAGGAAAGTGGTAAAATTCTTCTTAAGGAACATGAGGTATAGCTTTTAAATCTTTGTTTGAAACTCATATGCAAAGTTTAATAATATTCCATAACGTAATCCTATCAGGTATACAATTATCCACGGAGGAGTCAATTCTCTTGCTAAATAATTATGAAAGGTACACTCTAGTATTCTTAGGAAATCAATTACCGATTCGATAGCATTTACATCCTAATATAAGGGACAGGATCACATGTACAACACAAAAGGCATGCTAGTGGGTCCTAGACTACCCGGACATGGCATAATAGTAGCTATGCACGGACTCCCGTCACCTCGTGCGAACGTAGCCCCCCGAAGATAATAGCACATACTTAATTAATTCACCTAGGAAGATATTCCCCCTCATAAAGTTAGAAAGGAGACTTACCTCGCTCCGAAATTCCATAACCGGCCTCCAAGCCCTTCTGATGACTCCAATCATTGCACAACGCTCCGAAACAATCCAAACAACGACAAACCAATGAAAATATACTCTAATATTTGCAAAAAATTCCAAATTATATAATTTCCCAACTCCACTAAGTGAAATGACCAAAATGTCCTCTGGCCCACGTGCCCGGAATCCGAAATTTCTCGAAGATATATTCTACCCATAGCTCCACTAGTTCAAATATACAATTTACTCTAAATTCCATGCTCTAATTCGTGGCTAAAAATCCAAATTGCCATTTCTAGATCTTTCCTCAAAAATCCCAATTCTCCTACTAATTTCCATGTCTTATCCATGCATATAATCTTGTATTTAACTTTAAAACGGGAGGAATTTACTTACCTTGTAATGCATCATGAAAATCCCCCTCTGAAGCCTCCAAAATCTCCATGCCAAGATGAAATAGTGAGGAAATGGCCAGAATTCACGGTTATAAACATTCTGCCCAGACGACCCCTTCTATGTGATCGCACTACCCTTCACGCGATCGCATAAGCCAATCTCAAGAGCCCCCAAAATTTCCTCTGTGTGATCGCATACAAGACCCTACGATCGCATATGACAACCCAGCAGCCTTCACAAATCCTTCTATGTGATCGCAAACAACTCCTCACGATCGCATAAGCAAATTCCCAGGGCCTCCAAATCTTCCTCTATGCGATCGCATACACTGCCACGCGATCGCATAGGCCAAATACAAGCAGCCTCCAAATCCTTCTATGCGATCGCATACCCACTCACGCGATCTCATAGAGTAAAAACCTGTTGCACTCACACAAAAAAACCAGCAACCCTCTCAAGGAAAGAATCGACCCGTTAAGCATCTGAAACACGCCCGAGGCCCATGAGACCTCAACCAAAACTACCAACCAATCCAAATACCTCATTCGAACTTAGTCAAGCCTTGAAAATTACATCAAACAACATCGAAATCACTAATCGCAACCCGATTCAAGCTTAATGAACTTAGAACTTTCAAACTTCCACATTCAATGCCGAAACCTATCAAATCACATCCGATTGACCGCAAATTTTGCACACAAGTCATATTCGACATTACGGACCTGCTCCAACTTCCGGAATCGCATTCCGACCCCGATATCAAAATTTCCACTTCCGGTCGAATTTCTCAAAAACCTTCAAATTTCTATCTTTAGCCAAATGACTTCAAAATGACCTCCGGACATCCGAATTCACTTCCGATCGCGCTCTCAACTCCAGAATCACCATACAAAGTTATTTCCAAACTCGGAATCCCAAACGGACATCAATATCACTGAAATGTGCTTCAAGCAAAACTTAGGAAATTCCTTCAAAAATGTTGACTTCCACAATATATGTCAAAACGCTCCCGGGTTATCCAAAACTCGATCCGGACATATGCCCAAGTCCGAAATAATCATACGAACCTGTTGGAACCTTCAAATCCTGATTCGGAGGTCGTTTTCTCAAAATTCCAATCTTAGTTGATTCTTATAACTTAAGGCTTCTGAAATGAGAATTTTCTTTCCAAATCAACTCTAAACTTTCCGAAATTCAATTCCGACCACACCTACAAGTCATAATACCTGAAATGGAGCTGCTCACGACTTCAAACCGCTGAACGACGCACTAGAGCTCAAAACGACCAGTCGGGTCGTTACATTCTCCCCCACTTAAACTGATGTTCATCTTCGAACGTGCTAAAAAATGCTCTGGAGTTATCTGAAATCACTATTTAACACCTCGTGCACCTGCCCGTGCTACCACAACCCAGTTGAGTACATTAGCTTGATCAAACCTGAAGATTTCTTCTTTATCCATATAATAAGCTCAGAATCCAGTTCCAACACTTGAAATTTCTCTTCCAGGCCTAGTTCTAATGTATGAACACCGTATCAACTACCACACGATATACCATAACATGACTGCATACCTTTGCTGAATTAGCACCATGCACCGCAAAATTCATGATCTAACCACAATGATGTTCCCTGAACCTTAATAGCCCAAAATTCCATGAATCTGATGCTCCCAAGGCACCTCATGACATATATATACATCCTGCTATAATGCTGGAGATACCACCACAACGGAGGAGAAGGGTAGAAACTCATAACCAACTGCAGTGAATATCTCATCTTGACTAGAATCATCACCTCATTATGAACCAACAGTTGGTAGTTGTTGTTTAATATACACTTCACATAACCTTATCGCATTGATCCCTGATCCGATAATCTCGTCTCACCCAGTATGAACTACTCAGACAACAATTCACCCCAACATGACCAACAGCCTCACATGATACCACATCGCGCCAATAGGCCATAACTCGAGCATGATAATAAAAAATGACTCAGGAAGGGACTATTCAACTCACGCACTAATATGAACTTTTCTCAGAAAATAGGGAGTAAACATAAGAAAATAAATATAGGTACCTTACTCATCATCACACTGTTGCGGCGTGCCACCTGATCGCATCATAAAATTTACATAAGAAGATATACACGGAGCTGATTTGCTCACTATTACAAATTACTGAATAGCGATCATAAGCACGCTAAGTGCATAATACCATCCTGGGGAGACTGATAAAGCCATATGCTTACAAAACTCAAGCACAACTGAGGTGCGATACATACATATACTCTGGATCTCAAGAGTTATCCTGCTCATATAACATCATCACTACGCGGAGATCTCAACACATAAGAAACTATCAAGTCGTTCCACAACTCACACGGCACAATCATATTATTACCTGAATTTGACAAAGACGGGACAACACCCGATATCCCAACACCCCTCCTTCAGGAGCGCTATACTGAAATGAACATATCTGCCTCACATGAAGCCCATAATCATATTTAAATCCATCCACAAACATCGAGTCTACCTTGATCGCACCAAACTAGGCTAATAGCCTTACCTGGGTCCATATTAACTCACTTCTTCTCATAATATGCAAGAACAACCATCATAGCCGGGACAAACACCCCACAATCCACAACCAAATGAACTGAATGCCTTCCAGGCATAAATTCTCAAATAAGCAATATTGCACTTCTTTATACTCAGTCCAAGTCTTCAATCCATTAAGTGACTACATGTCACACTTATACAATCTTCTCTTGTTTACGCTCCCACGGCCTTCCACACCAGGTAACAAGTCTGCACACCCGCATCACCGACCACACTAAGACTACAAAACACATCAAGAACCCATGATCAGGGTACAAAGCTTCTCCCGTCGAATATCGATCTCAGATGACACTGAAGATAACACCAGCTCACTCTTAACTTTCAAATCACTTTTTCTTGCTCATACGAGATCATGACATCCTTGTTAACACCAAACCGCAATCTCGATTCTTACTCCCAGTTACACATTGTTTACTGCACCTAACATGCCAATATGAGATAGTGCCAGAATTCCACCATAGCTCCTGAACTACTAATAGGGTGATCACTTCATCATATAAAAACCTTATACTTAACTCAATTCAAGAGTACCCTCTCAACACATGAGTAAATTCTCACCATCACCCAACATACAAATCCTTAAGTAGTAGTCTATACCACCATAACCTTTCCGGGACCCGCCTATACCTGACGGCCATAAGACTTGAATGCTTCCAAATAAAAATCTATTTCGACGGCTGACATGCATCAAATACACTGGCACAAACCACATGCATAACTTAATCACATCGAAGGAACTGATCACTGTCGTAAATTTTCCATTTCGACCATGGCTAATCAATCTATCTTCTTTTTAATCATCTTTAATTGCCTCAGGAATAATAGTATCTTCCTTCAACTCATAGAAAACTCAACCCTCATTCATCCCGAGTGACCTTGATTCATGATACTAAGCTGCATAAATCCCGCAACCCGTCTCATACCCTCCTGATAATCTTTCTACAATCCAGAGTTCATTTCTCTCACTCCTCCAATACTATCCTGCACGTTGAAACATATCATAGAACCCCAACCACTTTCTTTTTCTTAGGAATTACGTTGCATAAGCTCAATCCTCGATCATACTGCTGCCTGAAACCCTTAAATGTCGCATCCTTAACTTTTGAATTCACTAGGACCGCTATTGAGTGTCACCCACTCTGACTGGCCCCGAATACAATCAACTCCAAGGCTCTTCTAGCACATGAACACCTTTTTCAATGAAACATGTGACTGATCCGCTACCCTTACAACTCGCCTATGACTTAAGCATAAATTCTAAATCTTTCAAAGCCTAACCCTGGTCCGATAGGACCAACTTTTGCACACATTTATCAAATCACATGCACAATTACCATTCTACTCCTTTCCCTTAGTTGTAATAACTTGCCAACACGCTGACAATCCGCAACCCTATGATAACACAATCCTGCAACCCAACTGCAGATGGTAGGACTCCCCCACTTAGCGACTGCTCGACTTCTGCTTCTTACACCTGGCCTCCTAGAAATGGAACCACCGCCTAGCCTCAATTCAATATCATTCTCTGTAGCTCTTGAACCAGCAGATCACCACGACTTCCAACTCTCCGAAGACCACTTTTCTCTAGCTGCCTTCATTATCAACACCTACCCGGTATGGAACCACCGCACCTCATGGTCTCTGCCAACCGCATTCTTCAATACTTTTTCACAATACTCTGGCCCCATGCACCCGAAGAAACCATGGTACTGACGAACTTAACACATTCCCTTCGATCAAGGACGACGATAACACATCACAGGTGAATACTCCACCTTAGTTGACAACACCAAGCCTTACTACTTTTTCAACCCCAACCAGACTATTCATAATCCAAACGACTTTCCTCCGCCGGAACTAAAATACCGAAATCTCGAAATCACACTCCGAAAAGACCTCCCTTCAAACCATTCATCAGGACTCAACATATGGGAAAGCTTTCTACCATCATATCAACATCGCGTGATAACCAATCGTAAACATCATCGCAACCTGAGCATAACCTCAACGCTCTCAGAAACACAGCTACTGAGCTGAAACAACATATTATCCTTCCACAGGGAAACGACAATAGCCTCAATCAACTTCGCAGGGAGAAACATCCCACACCGCACCCATGTCACCATTTCAATTTCTCAAATTTCCGATTCATAGCAAGCGCTTCGCGGTGCGGAAGATTGATAGGAATAAGCATTGGCATAAGCCTTAAAGGAAACAAATCGCACGATAAGGAAATCAAGAAGGGAAGTACTCCTAACATCCCTGTAACCTCTCGAAGATAAGTACAGACGTCTCTGTATCGATCCGCAAGACTCTACTAGACTTGCTCATGACTCGTGAGACCTAAGGAAACCTAGTGCTCTGATACCATGTTGTCACGACCCAAAATCTACAAAGGTCGTGATGGCGCCGGACACCACCGTCAGGCAAGCCAATCATTAATTAATTGAAATAATTTCCTGCTTTATCATTTATGAAAAATCATTTCCTTTCACTTTATTACATATTAACTAGATAAAATCTGTTAAGTAGAACAGTGGTTTGAATATTCCATTTTTAGCAAATATATCCCAACGCCTCCCAGAACCCGGTGCCACAAGTACATGAGCAATTTCTGAGAATTTTACAATTTCTACAAAGCTTGTCAAAAATACAAGTGGACAAGGAAATTAAAATAATGTAATACAGTACGAGAGAGACTCTGTCAGCTTCGGATCGCCTCCGGTTGATGTAGCTCGCCTAAGTCCCCAAATCCTCCACATCGCTATGAAAGTACCTGTGCAATAAAAATTCACAGCAAGTGTATCATGAATACAAAAACAATGTGTACTCAGTAAGTCGTCTGCCTAACCTCAGAGAGGTAGTGACGAGAGGTCAAATTAGACACATGCTAGGGGTCAATTTAGTATATTCAAGTATGACACTAAGAATGATTATCATAGGTAATTTATTTAAAAACGGGAATAAATAATATCAACTCTTTCCACATTTAACACTTTAAATCTTCATCATATTAATATCAATTAATCAACATGGGTGGTTTGATCAAATAACAAATAATCAACCGGAAGGGACAACTTCTTTCAACAATATTTAATAACTTTAAATCTCTGTCATTTCAGAACTTAAAATTCTAGGCCAGTAATCAGGCAAAATCACAGCAAATATGCAGTACATGTCATGCGCAAGCAATGCTGAGGGTCGAACGGCACGGACCAACAATAATAAACTGTGCATTGCCGAGGGTCGAACGGCTCGAACCATAGATGCATCTATCTACCCCGCTCGCGAATCGATCATGCGACGCGGTTATACATAATACTAGGGTTACCCCGCTCGCGAATCATACCTGCGACTCGGGTCCCCGTATAAATATACATAAGTACCTGGTCATCCTGCTCGCGAATCATACATGCGACTCAGGCACCCAAAGTTACACATATTCACATAACAAATGCCGCATTTTTATCAAGAAAGCAGTTTTTCTCAGGAAAGTGGTAAAATTCTTCTTAAAGGAACATGAATTATAGCTCTTAAATCTTTGTTTGAAACTCAGATGCCAAGTTTAATAATATTCCATAACGTAACCCTATCATGTATACAATTATCCACAGAGGAGTCAATTCTCTTGCTAAATAATTATGAAAGGTACACTCTAGTTTTCTTAGGAAATCAATTACCGATTCGATAGCATTTACATCCTAATATTAGGGACAGGATCACATGTACAACACATAAGACATGCTAATGGGTCCTAGACTACTGGACATGGCATAATAGTAGCTACGCACGGACTCCCGTCACCTCGTGCGTGCGTAGCCCCCCGAAGATATTAGCACGTACTTAATTAATTCACCTAGGGGGACAATTCCCCCTCACAAAGTTAGAAAGGAGACTTACCTCGCTCCGAAATTCCATAACCGGCCTCCAAGCCCTTCCGATGACTCCAAACGTTGCACAATGCTCCGAAACTATCCAAACAACGACAAACCAATGAAAATATACTCTAATATTTGCAACAAATTCAAAATTATATAATTTCCCAACTCCACTAAGTGAAATGACCAAAATGCCCTCGGGCCCACGTGCCCGGAATCCGAAATTTCTCGAAGATATATTTTACCCATAGCTCCACTAGTTCAAATATACAATTTACTCTAAATTCCATGCTCTAATTCGTGGCTAAAAATCCAAATTTCCATTTCTAGATCTTTCCTCAAAAATCTCAATTCTCCTACTAATTTCCATGTCTTATCCATGCATATAATCTTGTATTTAACTTTAAAAAGGGAGAAATTTACTTACCTTGTAATGCATGATGAAAATACCCCTTTGAAGCCTCCAAAATCGCCATGCCAAGATGAAATAGTGAGGAAATGGCCAAAATTCACGGTTATAAACATTCTGCCCAGACGACCCCTTTTATGCGATCGCACTACCCTTCACGCGATTGCTTAAGACAATCTCAAGAGCCCCCAAAATTTCCTCTGTGCGATCACATACAAGACCCTACGATCGCATAGGACAACCCAGCAGCCTTCACAAATCCTTCTATGTGATCGCCAACAACTCCCCGCGATCTCATAAGCAAATTCCCAGGGCCTCCAAATCTTCCTCTATGCGATCGCATACACTGCCACGCGATCGCATAGTCCAAATCCAAGCGGCCTCCAAATCCTTCAATGCGATCGCATACCCACTCACGCGATCGCATAGAGTAAAAACCTGCTGCACTCACACCAGAATACCAGCAACCCTCTCAAGGCAAGAATTGACTCGTTGAGCATCCGAAACACGCTCGAGGCCCCCCGAGACCTCAACCAAAACTACCAACCAGTCCCAATACCTCATTTGAACTTAGTCAAGCCTTGAAAATCACATCAAAAATCACCAAAATGACTAATCGCAACCCGATTCAAGCTTAATGAACTTAGAACTTTCAAACTTCCACATTCGATGCCGAAACCTATCAAATCACATCCGATTAACCTCAAATTTTGCACACAAGTCATATTCGACATTATGGACCTGCTCCAACTTCCGGAATCACATTCCGACCGTGATATCAAAATTTCCACTTCCGGCCGGATTTCTCAAAAACCTTCAAATTTCTATGTTTAGCCAAATGACTTCAAAATGACTTCCGGACATCCGAATTCACTTCCGATCGTGCTCCCAACTCCAGAATCACCATACGAAGCTATTTCCAGACTCGGAATCCCAAACGTACATCAATATCACTGAAATGTGCTTCAAGCAAAACATAGGAAATTCCTTCAAAAATGCTGACTTCCACAATATACGCTGAAACGCTCCCGGGTTATCCAAAACCCGATCCGTACATACGCACAAGTCTGAAATCATCATACGAACCTGCTGGACCCTTCAAATCCTGATTCGGAGGTCGTTTCCTCAAAATTCCAATCTTAGTTGATTCTTCCAACTTAAGACTTCTGAAATGAGAATGTTTTTCCAAATCAACTCTAAACTTTCCGAAATTCAATTCCGACCACACCTACAAGTTATAATGCCTTAAATGGAGTTGCTCATGACTTCAAACTGCTGAACGATGTGCTAGAGCTCAGAATGACCGGTCGGGTCGTTATATCCGCCTCGGGTCTGGCTGGAAATGCATATAATCAGGGCTGGGCCCACCACCCTAAACCACATCTCTGGGAGGACCTCCAGCTCTACCGGGGTGGCCTCCACCCCTAGATACCTGACTTCCTCCTCCAACATTCTGGCCTCTACCTCTAACTGCCTAACCCCTACCCTTTGCTGGCTGAGCAGGTGGTGCTGCAGCTGGTGCCGGATCTATGGCACGAGAACCCTGGTACTGAGGCTAATTACCTAGAAATGTCAGACAAGCTCTCTGAATATGCCCATATTCACCACACTCAAAACTTCCCTCCTGATGTGAAGATTGACCCTGACGAGCCGGTTGACCGCGGTAATAGCTCTGCAAAGGAGGTGCTCTAATAGGAGCTGGTGGTGCACTGTAGACTGGCTGAGCAGAAGGAGGCAGATAAGAACCACGACCACTTGAATTACCATGTGAAGCCTGAAGTGCCGAATGGATTGGCCTGGAAGAATGGCCTCTGCTATATGAACCCCCACCTCCAGATGAGGCACCACTGAAACCATCGGAGTGGCGAGCTCTCTTGTCAGACCCCTAACCTCCCATACCGAGCACCGACTCAACTCTCCTAGCCACATTAGTTGCATCCTGAAAAGAAATCTCGGTCCCTGTGATCACGCTCAACTATGTCTAATAAAAAACTAAACGGGCATTGCAAATATAATCCGGGGTATTATGCCCAGAGTCGATCCCACATGGAATTAATGTATCAATCAAGTCGTTAGAATACGCAAATTTTACTCAATCAATTCTCTCAAGACTTTTTGAATATAAATTGGTGATGTTTTACTAGTTCTACTGACAATAATAATAACTAACGATTACTAACAATGTGTTGTAAACAATTATGATCAAGGCCTAAGGCTATGGTTTCCCCCGTTGGTGAACTTACTTCTCGGATATTTCATATAACTTGATTAATTATTTCTATCAATCATGAACACTCTATCTACCATAAATCTCTCTCAAGTA